>JAKUCV010001988.1:27249-59021 GCA_028386065.3 Turnera subulata | reverse complement strand
GCACACAATACAGATCATAGCATGTTAGCAAATAGGCATGCAACTCAAACAAACCAATCCAACAAGCTCATGCATACAAACATAAAAAGACGTATAAAGTCACCTCAACGACGATTGTCCTGTGGAGCTTTTCCCAAAATAGATCCTCCAGCTCCCGAGGTATTACCCGTGCCTGAATACCGGCACACACAACAAATTACAACCAATAACAATAAAACGTGCATGCATGTAACTATAATGCTCAGCTGAGTTAAACCCGTCCCTAGTTAGCCAACTCTAATTCCCGGGTCTACGCCCGACATGGTGTTTAACTCACCTAACTCCGAGTATCGGGACCTAAAGTTTACCGGGCTTACGCCCAACTAAGTCCAATAAGTAGTTCCCGGGCCTATGGCCCACTCATTATGTCCTTTACGAGTTTTCGGCCTAAAGCCCAATCTAAGCCCAAATTCAATTTCCGGGCCTAAAGCCCACTTCCTTAAGTCCTTATTTAACCAATTATAAGATTGGGCTCAAAGCCCATTACTTAAGTCCAAGATCAATCCGAGCCCAAAAATTCCCGGCCTATGGTTCTACCCATGTCGGTAAATTCCCGGTTATGTTCCACATAATTCCCGTTCTCGATTTCTACTATGTACATTATCAATATTACATAACCCAATCCGAATATAATAAGTACATGCCATGAATAACACAAATTATACATCAAGTATACCGTTAAATGCCAGAATCAACACCCGAACCTTCTCCGGAATATTCCCGAGCCTCGCCGAAAAATTCCCGAGCCTTCGCCGATTCCGATGAACTCGCCGGAAAGCACCCAAAACTGCCACAACCAACATCAACAACACATTCACATCACGGCAAAACAAATACACAACACTATACTCCACATATCCCAAAGACGAATTACAACATGAAATGCAAAACGGGTCCTTACCCGGAATCACACAAATCTGCCGAAATCCGTCAACTGCCAAAACCCAAGCCTTGAACCGCCTCTGCCCGGAGAAGCACACACCCACACACACACACGAACTCCCCACTGCCGGAACGGCAACTCGCAGCCACACCCCACCACAGAAACACCACCGGCAACAAACAACCCACACAACACTACCTACACGCACGCAAACAACCCACAATCCGCCACCAATCCAATAAAACCAAGAAACAACAACAACATCAACCCACAGCAACCATCCATCAACACCCATTAAACAACCAACCCGATTAGACAAATCGACCAACGAAAGCAGAGAAGAAAAGAAAGCACGAAAAAGAAAAGAGGGAAGAGTCGGCTTACCCGACTAATGGCGACGGCGGCAGCACGGTGTAACCGGAAAAGAAGAACCCGGCCGTGTGGAGAGGAGAAGAACCAGGCGGCGACGACCGGTGCTTCGGACACGGCGTGTTTGATTGGGGAAGGATCGAACAGAAACCCAAGGAGAGGGAGAGGAAGAAGAGGGAAAGAACGAGAAAGAGAAGGAAGAGAGGGAGAAGGAGAGAGAAAACGAAAAGAGGAAGAAGAGAAGGGAGGTAGGAGCGGCGGCGAGGTGGAAGAGAAAGAAAAAAAAAAGAAAAGAGAAGAAGAGGAGAAAAAGAAAAGGGACCGGCTAGGGTTGGCCGCCCTAGTGGACGACCCGTCGTCCGCTTAGGCGCGGTCAACCCCTACCTGGTCGACGCGCCCACACATGTTTTTTTTTTTTAAAACAGTTTCCAAAACGACGTAGTTTCGGGGAAACTACTTCAAAGTTTAATTCTCAACCCCGAAACCCGATTAGACTCCAACGAAAGCCAAACCTGTCATACCATCGACTTAATTCCAATATAACCAAGGTAAAATAATTTATTCCCTTGTCCAAAAATTCGGAAATTCCTCAAGGGCAAAATTGGAATAAAAATTTCGAAAATTCCGAAAAATCAAATTATGAAAATCTGGGGCGTTACAATGACCTTGTTCATTTCAAATTCTAACTAGGACCCCAAAGATGGACATTCCTTGTTGAAAGGTTTGGACGGATGTGGAATTGTCTAGTCAAGGTAGGACGAATGGATACCCCTTCGACAAATAGATGGAGACAATGTGCCCAGATACTTCTATACCCCTTTTGTTGGTGATGACATTGTCAACCGAGTGGTCTATGTCTCTTTGTTGTCATTGGCTACTATCCCATTTTCATATTGGCCTTAACTTTTGCTTAGGCTGCCCTCTCGGGTTTTCAACCTAGCAGGCTTTTTTTTCTTTTCCCTTTTTTTCCTTCTTCCTCTTTTTTGTTCGAGAGTAGCAACCATAGACACAGAATAAAGTCTAAGCAAGATCAAGACCACTCGGGCTGGGTATACTAAGTTGGCTAATGGAGAGGTGAACCTTCAACCTTAATTGGGAACCATTTAGCTGAGCTATGTCTAAGAGACTATTGGAGAGATGTGCTTCGTGATGACCGGATTCACAGTGAACCTTTTTGAGAGAGACAAACTCGATTGACAATGAAATACAAGTCGAAAAGAGAGACCTTATGACTACAAAAGAGGCCTGAATGCAATTAATAGTGTGGCGTGCGTATCTAGCAATGACCCCAATCTTTCCATTGAATCAATCTGGAAACCAACAATAGACCGAGCCCGTTGCCGGGTTACCTACGTATCTGTGGATATGGTGTCGGGTTTGAGATGAGGATGTTTTGTGGAAACCTGAAGATGGCGGGTGTTTGGTAGAATGGTGGAAGGAGAACACTTGTGTCATGACTTCTTCCTTTCTTCCCGATTTCAAAGGATGGGAGATGAATCAACATCCAGGAACCTGGGGTCACTTCCTCTTTTTTTTTTCTTCTTTTTTTGATTTCTTTTCTCTTTTCTTTTTTTTCTTTTCCTTTTTTTCTTTTTTTTTCCGAGGAGAGTGACCCTTTTGAACAAGTGCACTTGGATTAGACTCTTTCGGAAGCTAGATTCATCTTCGGGAAGCAATTCTTCTAAACAACTGTTCACAGCGGTTGTGATGGGGTCAACATGGAGGATGGGTCGGGTATGCGTTCGAAGGTCAAATCGGGTGTGTGTTTGAAGGTTGGTATCGGCAAAGTGTTTCTAGGAAGTGGATTAAGGTAAGTGTTTAGGATTACATCCATAGAATCAGGTCTTCGTAGTTCGTTTTATGGTCCCCTAGATTGATCTAATGGAATATCCTGAAGTCATGCACAACTTGCCTCATATATACAAGATAAGGAAATTAAAGCTTTATTCCTTATATGAAAAAACAAGGTACAAATGATGACATTGTTGATTGTTAGACATAGAATTTATCCCCTGCCCCTTTTGACTTGACTCAAGCTCTAGACTCTAAAGAACAACTATGACACCCCTCCTGATTCTTGGTCATCACCCTATCCATGCTTAACAATTTGGCCTGTGGTCTCTAATCAACTCCTCCCACACTTGTAGTTCTCTTCTACCCTTAACATCATTGAGTGGTCTCTTGGAACGCATCACCTCTGTTGCCTCATCTCATTGCCTCCATGCTAGCACTGCCTTGTCATTGCTCCTATCATCCCTCTCATTATCATATCCTATTGTCATCCCATTCACCATCGTCACTTCTCACATCTCTTCGTACGTTCTTCTTCATTGTTTCTTCCTCCTAAAGAACGGGATTTACACTTCTTCCCATGAGAAGACCCCCTTGGACTTGTCTTAGCTAGTATGATCAACTCTCGTCAGGTCGGCTTGGCCTTGCATCCCGGTTTCTTAGCATCCCAACTTAGCATTGCGATTTGACAACTCAACTTGGCTTGACAGTTTGATCCCTCATCATATGGCTCTTCTCTCAGCTTCCCACCTCGGCTTGTCAACTCGGTTCACAGGTAAAAGTCGGGGCAAGGTCAGATCAGGTCATCTCATTTCACCTCTCCTGGTAGATATTGGGGCTTACATCTCCTCTCACGAGAAGGCCCAATGACAATGTCTTTACCCAATACTCCAGCTTTGCTCATCAATCCGACTTGCCAGTTTAATCCCTCGGCTCGGCTCAGCAACTTGGCTTCTCATCGTATAGTTCTTCTTCCTCAACTTCTTACCCGGGCTACTCAACTTGGCTTTTCAGTTCGATTCCTCATCTTGACTTCTCATCTTGGATTATCGGCTTGATTCACAAGTAATAACTGGGGCCTACATCTGTGTCTTTGAAGAAGGCCCAATTAGATCACCTCATCCCACCTTTTCTGTCATAAATATTGGGGCTTACATCTCCTCTCACGAGAAGGCCCAAAGTCACCTTGGTGTCTTAAGTTGATGCTTCGCCACTGTTTCTGCCTTCTTTTCACCATCAACCTCAGGATACCTTCATGACTTCCAATGTCTTCCCCATCTCCCCGTCTACTAAGATTCAATGCCTTATGATATATCCCTCATCCCTAATATCTTCACCATCTCCTTCCAACTAAGGCACTACCCACCACTGGTGTCCTAAGGATTCAATTCTAATGATAGGGTCCATGGTCATCAGAAATCCTAGACTCAAGCTTTGTTTTCTCTCAAGACATTTGAAAACAGTGGGAAAGTGTGATAGAATACACTCACAAATCATGTTTCATTATTCTTTCAAAGCATCTCCTCCTTTTTCTTTCTTTCGAGACTCAAGCCCCAAAAATGAGGAATTGAAAAAGTGACACACTCTAACTCGAATTTGTGTTTTACATTTTGAAAAATATGTGATACAATGCCCAATGTATGCAAATGTGAATTCCCTAAGACAAGGTAGACCAACCAAACATATGTGTCAACTGGGAAACAACATCAAAAATCTAGTAATGGCTTAAGCATGTATACTCACTCCCCTAGGGTTTGTTTACCGGACTCATCTATTCACATTACGCAATATAGCACCCTACGTAGAGTTAGCACAGCGGTCCCGCTAGCCGGTTAGCGGGCGGAGTCAAGGGGCACTCAAACCACTATCGCTTAAGGAAAGCATGTAGCGGATTTGGATTCCCTCGCCCTCTTACAGTAGAGGCTTCACATCAATCATCATGTATGCAAGGAACTTATGATGACACATAAAATGCACACAAGATCCGATAATTGCACAAAGTCTCTTGATTTGGAGTCGCCAACTATGAATACCAGACCCAAAATCACTTAGGCCTATTCACATATTCCTTTCACCTTTTTCCTCGGGTCAATCCCATGACATTTGAGTCGCCACCCAAGTTTTATTAAGGACAAAACTTGGGAAAAAACTTAATATGACTCCTTTAGGCTACATGGTCATGGCAAACCAAAGTCGTGGGATCGGAGGTTCGTCACAGAAGGGAAGGTGTTAGGCACCCATCCGTGTTGGGTCGAGACTATGTGCAATTGTAAAATACAAGTGTGCATGTGTGGAAAATAAAGAGAAGGGGAGAAGAAGAAGATTTGGCTTGTATCTCATTGTAAGACCGAGATTACCTACGTATCCGAGTGATCGGGGTCAAAGCCACGTAGTTCTAAACATGGCACAAATCGGCCACTTACATCATCAAAAGCATCAGCATATAATCAGCAAAGAATCAATCAAAAAAGAAGGTTCAGTGTTACCTCTTGTAGCCCTCCTCTATCTCCTTGCAATGGGTTGAGTTCTACACCCACCTTCTTGCCACTTCTAAGCTCTATGGTTGATCCTCTTCTTGACCTCTCCTTGCTGGATACTGCTAAAGCCTCTCACGAAATTCCTCCAGAGTATCTGCCTAAAGAATGTATTTCTAGGCTTGGAGAAGTAGAGTTTCTCCAAGCACTCAAGGCTTATAGGTGTATATGTGAGAAAAGTTTGTGATCCCTTGAAATGTGTGTGAGGGGTCCTATTTATACTGCTCTGGGAAGCCTAGGGGCGTGGACCTGCTTAATGGTGAAGATTATGCCCGAAAATCTGATCCAAAACCGCGTAGGATCAAAATTAGAAACAAAATCGGAGATTTTGGTGAATCTGGGAGGACATGACTGTCGCTGCCGGCGGTCATCCACTGCTTGACCACCAGTTCCGGTGTTCTTAAGTGGATGCCCGCCAGCACCTGGCGGTCGTCACGAGATTGTTAGAAATAGGACCGCCGGTTGCCCCGCGTGTCACCCGTTCTTTCAATTTTCGGACCCTCAATCCCCCTAATTCAGCCCTGATTTGATCCTACCGCGTAATTAACCCCTAATCAACCCAGAATCACTCCATTACTTGATTATCACTCTCCCTAAATCATTCCATAACAGATTAATTACACCTTAATGCCTATTTCATATTAAATCATGCCAAAAACAACATTTCTACATAAATGATGATTTAACTCTGATTTTCCACGAAAATCAGAGCTAAAATTAACCTGCAAGAAACGTGTTAATGGGCTGGGTAAATCCTAGAGAACTCATCTACTTGGACCCTTAAACCCATTCCTAACCCAAAAATGAATCATCCTATAATTGGATTAAAAATAACTAAAAGAGCCCAAGCAATGGAAATGTATCCTAATGTAAATAAACCTTATTATATGTTTTACTCTAAGATTAAATCTTCTCATTAATCCTAAGGTTGGGATGCACAAAGGTTTAGATTATCAAAAACACATTAATTCTACTAAATTAAATTTTTATCATGCCTTGACTTAAAATCAAATCATCTTATTACTCTCAAGTTAAGCATGTTTGGAATCTAATTTTAGCAAAACATGGGTCAAATTTGGGTGTTCACTGGTCCAGACCTTCTTTTATTGATAAAAGTTCAAAGATTGACAGTAGAAATAAACGGGAGTTTGTTCACTCATTTATTCGCATGCATTACGAATGTAAAAGGTAGCTATCTAAGTAGACATCAATTCTTCTTGTGCCTCTTGCGCTCTATGTCGATATCTACACCACCAGTAGACTCAGAAGACACAGGTCCCGAAGAAGCAGAAGCCCCCAAGTAAATCTCCCTTTCAGCCATTCTTGGTACGGTGCGGAAGGCTTTATGTCGAAGTAACAACCAACGTAATCATTCCTGGGCAAGCCCCAGCTACCCTTAATGAACTTCAGTGTGTGAATATCCATGGTTCCAGTGATTGGTGGTTGAATAGACAGGGGTACGAGTTAAGTATGACCAAACTGCCTTAGGACCCTGACAGGACGATAGTAGGAGGATTTCTCGATGCCAGGAAGCAACACGAGGTTTGAGCTTAGCCTAGGAAAAAAAGCTTGTAAAAGGTTGTGGTTGAGCCCGTGAAAGCCAAAGTATGGTGAAAGTTAGAAATCTCAAGGTGGACTCCTTGAATAGTGGATGTACTCCTGTGTGGGGAACCATTCTAAATTTTTTGTGTAATTTTTTCTAACCCTTCTCTTAAATGTGTTCATAATTGCCAGATTTTAGAGACAGGATCGATTTGACATCAGTGACGCCAAATTAGTGATTAAGTGAAAAAGGGCTAATTCACTCCACCTTTTAGCCAGTTTGGGCTTACAGTTTTTTCTTCCCTACCTTACTCAGTTTTCTTTTGGTGTTTTCTGCTTGGTTTCAACAAAAATCATATCTGAGTTAAAGTCAAAAATAGTTTAAAGCCTAACTCAATCCTCCTTTTTAGGCATATTTGGGCCTACATGTCTTACTCAATTTATTTATAAATAAATTAATTTACTAACTGTTGTCCTAATTTCTTATTAATTTTAATATTAATAATAATCACTTTTTAAAAAATATACATATTGTATGGTATTAAATCATCGGCACATGCAAAAAACTAGTTAGACTAGAACACGAATGTTAAATGAAATGTTTGTTGTTAAATAAATAAAAAAATAAAACAAAGAGGAGATAAGGAAATGAAATGAAATGAAATGATTTGTGGGTTCAATTCAACTAAAGGAAGGACATGTTGTACCCAAAAAAAAAATAAGGAAGGACAACAAACGTTTGCCGTAATTAATAATACACTAAACTAATAACAACATTAGTAGGCTACCAGAAAGTAGACCTGGCAATTCGTGTTGTCCTGTCGGATTCGTGTTGGGTTAAACAGGTAATCGGGTTCTAAATCTTCAACCCGACCCGACCCATTTAATAATCGTGTCGTGTCGTGTCGAACCCGTTTATTATCGTGTCGGGTTCGGGTTGATCCGCGGGTTACCTATTAAGTCTAACAAGCCTAAAAATGAGTTTGAAATTTTTCTATTTTGCGTATTTTTAAGCAAATAGGCATATAATTAGTTTTTTTCATATATTAAATAAAATTATAAATTGTAGAATCATAATATAATAATATTTTAAAGCATTTATAGAAATATTTTTGGATAATTTTAGTAACCTTAGCCTTAAATATTGGATAAGTCTTATATTAAATCAGTAAAATATCTATACCCTAAATATAATCGGATCATAAACAGGTACCTATCGGGTTGGCGGGTCAACCCGCTACCTGACCTGCTAATTTTCGTGTCGTGTCGGATCAACCCATTTAACTAAAGTTAAAAATCTCTGACCTATATCTGCTAATTTCGTATCGGATTCGTGTCGGGTTGTGGTATCAATACCCATTTTGCCAGGTCTACCAGAAAGTAGCGAGGAGAGAAGTTAGAGATTGCCATTTTGTTTTTTGGGGGGTTTTCCAAGGCTTGTGCATCGTCTTTTCTTTTTTTTTTTCTGTTGTGGTTGTGGAGCGAAGGAAAAGTAGTAGTATACAGCGGTGGAAATGAGTTTTCAGGATCTCCAGAATAATGGGAAAAGGTCTTCTTCTTCTTCTTCTTCTTCCAGGAGCCCAGCGCAAGCGGTGGCCGCAGGTATTTTCCAGATCAACACCGCCGTCGCTGGCTTCCGTCGTCTCGTTGATGCCGTCGGAACTTCCAAGGACACTCCCGACCACCGCCAGAAGCTGTAACCCTACTCTCTATTCTCACTTCTTACATTTTGTTGTTTCTGGCTGCAGCTTTTTTTTTTTTTGATTAATTATCACTTCCAAATTCTGATTTAATCACACGATAATAATGATAATTACGCAGCCATAACACCAGACAACGGATTCTTCAGTTAGTTAAGGACACTTCTGCCAAGCTTAAATCTTTGAGTGAATCCGATCGCGACTCCAACGTCAATGTAATGTGTATATAACTTTTGAGTTTGGTTAATAAAGTATTCAAATATATATATATGGTTGGCTGTAAGAATTGTGTAATTCGTGTAATAAATAAAATTCACCAGCAAAATAAGAAACTTGAGGACGCAAAGCTTGCAAGAGATTTCCAAACAACTTTGCAAGAATACCAAAAGGTGCAGCAACTTGCCTCCGAGCGTGAGTCCACTTACTCCCCTTCTGTTCCCCCGTCTTCATTGCCTCCTCCTCCGCCTTCTGGGTCTGTTACTCTCTTTTCCTCCTACCTCCTTCCTTTTCTTTTGCCTGATCCTTTTCCGGCTTTTGCTTATTCTCTGAATTGTGAGACTCAATTTGCGGTTTGCTCTTTGGATGCAGTGGTTCTGGTTCTGCTGAATACGGGACATCTAGCATGGTTCAGGTTACTCAACCCTTTCTTATGGAACAAAAGAGGTTACTGCACTGCTTACCTTCTCCAGTCTTTCTAACATTATGGTAATATGTATGGCTTAAATCTGGGATTGTGAGGACCTATTGGATGGAGCAAGTTTTTTGGTGTCATTTACTAACCGCCGAGGTGTGTTTAGGACTTCAGTCTCTATTGCTAACCATATCAGTTTTCATGGTCCCGTTGCTTGTATTGCTACTTGATGGAGCATAAGTATTAGTATTTAAATATTTTATTTTATTTTATGCTTAAGTCGATTACTGTTCATGTGTTACTCTAGCAAGTCGGTCACTGTCCATGGTGCTGTAGCGAGCCCTCTTTATTTTAGATTTTCACCAGTATAGATAGGTTATGTTAGCTCTAGTTCCGGTAGCCTTTTATTATCTTATTTTGACTGAATGTCTCTAGTAGTTTTTAAACCCTAAATATCAAACTTGTTCCTATTTAATTTTGTTTGCGTATTCCGCCTAAAATCTTTGTATTTTGAGTTCTTCTCTATTCTAATTCTATTCTCTATCCTACATCAATTGGTAGCGGAGCGAAACTTTTTGCTAATAGATTTGCAAAACGACACCATCGTAGGAAGAGGTAGAGGTCGTGGGCGAGGAATTCAAAATCAGCAAGATGTCCTAGATGAGATGCAACTTCAGATTGAAGCATTGTTGCGAGATATGCAAACGCTACTGTGATAGGAACCAGTGGCAGCTCGAATGGAGATTTCGGAAGGCAACCACAACCCTTTAGATACACCGGAAGGTAGTCAAGGGGATGCATCAACGGAAGTTGATGACACTGAAGAAGACAAACCTTTTCAAGACGCTGGAACTGCAAACAACGCAGCAAGAGGCAGACTTGAAGAGAGATTCGTTCATGCTTTAGATCTGAATAGTGGTGGAATTAAGATAGAAGTTGCAGATTTTTTTTTGGAATATGCATATGGAAGACTATTTAGATTGGGACACAAGTCTGGAAAATTAATTTGAGTGGAAACCTTTGGTTGAAAAGAGAAAAGTGCTATTTGTTAAGCTTAAATTGGAAGGCACTGCACTTCAGTGGTGGAAGAGAGTTGAGGAGCAACGTACGTCGAGGAAAGCCTAAAGTCAACACTTTGGAACATATGAAGAGTTGCACAAGCGATTTTTGCCATCTGATTATGCTATGGAGTTGTATGGGAGATTTCATTCATTAAAACAGGAAAACATGACTCTGGAGGAGTATACTGCTGAGTTTAACAACTTGTTGGTTCAAGTAGGCATCAGTGAGAGTTGAAAGAACAATTGACATCATGTTATCTTGATGGGGCATAATTACTAGTATATAAGTATTTTATTTTTTTTTTATGCTTAAGTCAGTTGTTGGTCACACGTTAATGTAGCAAGCCGGATAATGTTCACGCATTACTGTTCACACATGCTGTAGCGAGCCCTTTTTATTTTAGGTTTTTGCTAATATAAAAGGTTATGTTAGCTCTAGCCTTTTATTATCTTATTTTGACTAGATGTCTCTAGTGGTTTTTACACCCTAAATATCAAAATTTGTTCCTATTCAATTCTGTTTGCGTATTCCACCTAGAATCTTTGTATTTTGAGTTCTTTCTCTATTTTATTCTATTCTCTATCCTACATCACCACAAAATGGAAAATGTGACAGCTTTGTTTTTGTTTGAAAGCGATCTAGCTTTGCACTTTCATCTTGATTGCGTATGCCGAACCCAATAATGACTGTTTGTCTTTTTTGGAAAAAAAAAAAACTTGCAGGCAGGAACTGTTTCTTCTAGATAATGAGATTTCCTTCAATGAAGCCATCATTGATGAGAGGGACCAAGGTATTAGAGAAATACAAGAACAGATTGGACAAGCTAATGAAATATTCATGGACCTTGCTGTTCTTGTGCATGACCAGGGTATCATCATTGGTATGTCAAAGGGCCCGTCCCCTGTGTGATACACTATGTCCTTTTGTAGAGCTTGGTGTTGCTTGATGTTTGAATTGCTTTTTTTAAAAAACATTTTTCATGCATGACTTATGGACTGTTTTGTTTCCAACAGATGACATTCATTCCAATATTGATGCTGCTGCTACTGCAACAACCCAGGCAAGGGTCCAGCTAGCTAGGGCTTCCAAAAGTGTCAAAGCCAGATGCTCATGGGTGAGTGATCATCTCTGTTATAAGCAATCACTGAAGAATGTACCCACCCATGGTTTTCTATGTCATTTATAACCACTTGGAAGAGTTAGCTTTCCGGATAATTATTGCTAGTATTTTTTGTCCTCGTTCTAGTTTTCTTACTGAGCTGGAAAGACAGAGTGAAAGCTAATCATCTAATCTTTTTCATTATTCCTTTAAGAACTAAAAATGTCTTGACAGAGGGAAAACTGGTGAGGGACTTAGAATTGTGGCTGAACTATTTACTGGGCCATTATAGAAAGTCATCCTATCAATTTTCACTGGTTAAATGTGTGGAAAAAAGATGTAAAACTGAAAGAATGAACAAACCAGGATAAGTGATTGAAGTAAGATATCAAACTTGATCGTTTTCCATGAACATATGGTATGGAAACTCAAAGACTTAACAACTCTGGCAGGAACAAGAAGCAGAGTCCAAGGGCTTGTGGTTTAGGCTGAAATATTTACAAATGGGCAATCACCATTAATATAAATGGCATCTCTGATGTTTCATTCTTGAATCTCTTGCTTTGCTTTTCTTTTCTTTTGTTTTGTTTTTTTTTTTTTTGGCTGATTGTGGTATACTTTATGGCTATATGCTTCTCTTTTCCTTTTTGGCAGTGTTGGTGGCTTTTGGCAGTTGTTGTAGTGGCATTGGTCATCGTTCTCCTCATCCTCATTCTGTAGCACCCCAATTTACATACGATGCAGCTCTCATGTGCCTCCAGCCCTCCGGTATTTTGTTCCACATGGCTTTTTCTTTTTTCCCACTTGAGTGGCAGAAAGGGAGACACAGAGGGGGAGAGAGTTATGTGTATTCCGAAATACTGGCTTGTTTTCATTTTCCTCCATTTTAAGGCCATGATTTGTTTGGCTTTCTAGCAAGCTGCTTTTGTAAATCCATGTTTGCCATGCATGTATCTGTCAGTGAATATCAGGGATAAACAAGCGCATGATCTTTTCATAGTTGTTTGTGATGAGAAGGGTACTATTTCTCTTGTCTTCCAGTGTGAAGTGGATTCGTTATGGTCTTGAATTTTAAAAATGTGACCCCAGAGTTTTGTTATTGAAGGTTGGAGTCTGTATTTTGGTTCGGGCTTAGGTAAAGATGCTTGATTGGTACGATTGCAAGTCAGGCTTTAAAATGTTTTGCCGTTGCCCAATTGGCAAAGAAAAGAAAAAGTTACGTTCTGTTTGATGGAAGAGTTGGGGATTACGGCGACCTCAAATACCTCCTGAATTAATGTTGGTTGCAGAACAGAAGAAGCATTTGGTAACTCTGGATATTTTCTTTCATTTTGTAGGTAGCAGGAACCAACAATGAAATGAACCACCAACTAGGATGCGCAGTAGCACACTGGGCACTGGCTATGCCATGAGTTAAATTAAACAGACATTTCTCGAGTGTTCTGCTGTTACCCTAAAAATGGGAAGAAGTTGCACTTGTGGAAATTTGAGGGAGAAAAGAAACCATCGCCCTTGCGTGAAGGGTGATGCGCTGGAGATTGGATGATGGATGGACCAGGTTATATTTATTTGGGGGGGGGGGGGGGGGGGGGGGGGGGGGCGTGTATTGGTATTTTGGTTACTGTTCTAGGATACGGAAACTTTGGTATTGTTATTATTATTATTTTTCTTTTGGTATAGTATAGAAACATTTTATTCTGGAGACACACGTAAATATTGTTAGTGGTAAGTCAAGATTTTATTGCAAGGAAAAGGAAAATTCATGCATCCCATTCCCCAGTTTTTCTCTGCCTTTGTCCGAGTTATTTATTTTCCTAGTTTGAAGCCTATAATTTTGTAAAGTGGATAAGAACACCAACACAAATATTCTTACGTGGTACACCCATGATATAAAATTATTCTTGATGAAGTCAAAGGTAAAATGAGATCTAATGCTGCTAATAATAGTTGTAAGGTCTTCATCATAAAAAAAAATATATATATATATTACACGTAACAAATGAGGTCTTTTGTTTTTCACAGGCACAAAGAAATATTAAAAAATTGGAATTGGGTGCCTTAAGCCTGAAAAGGAAGAGGGTTTGAGCAGAAACAAAGGGCTTGCTTGATTAGTGTTAATTGTTATTTATCGGTATTATATTTGTTACTAGTATTAATAGAAACAAGAAGAAGCAGAAGCAGCAGCAGCAATTTTTGTGTTTTGGTATTGAGGGTGATTGATAGCGGCGATATAGGCCAAGTGAGGCCCTCCTCCCTCCCAATTCAAAAAAATAAAAAAGAGAGTAAAACCCCAACCAAGAGAAGAGAGAAAGGGGGATCCTCAAAAGAGTCACTCTTATTGTAGTGTGTGTATGTAATATGTATGTATAGAGGAGGGAGAGGGAGAGGGAGAGAGAGAGAGGAAGAAGACTGAAATGCGGGATAACAAAGAAGCAGGGAGAATCTGAAATCAAAACGGCGCCGATAAGCAAATTAGATTAGGAGAGAGAAGAAAAGAGAAGGGGAGAAATGGGAGGGTTAATGTACCAGATATTCTCATCGGCGGGACTGTTGTCACTGGGAGTGTACCATCTCATCGGGAGCACCCGATCCTACCTCAAATCCCCACACACCTACATCGCCAAACCCTATTACCCTTTCCCTCCTACCTCTTCATATTCACCTTCATCTTCATCTTCTTCTTCTTCTTCTTCAAGCGGTATTACTAATGATCCTAACAATAATCATAAGCTTAAACACCTCCCTCTCTACCTCCTAATCCTCTTCCTCCTCATAGCCCTGGCCCACCAAACCCTAATCTCCTCCGACTCCGACCCTTTGGTCAAGGGCCACACCCCCGTCCACCGCTTCCTCTCCCTCCAGTCCTCCGCCCTCCTCCTCCTCTCCCTCCTCCTCTCCCTCTCCCTCCTCCTCTCCCACTCCACCCCGCTCCTCCCCCTCCCCTCCGATCTCTTCTTCGCCCTCGCCTCCGCCCTCTTCTTCCTCCTCCGCCGCCTCTCCTCCTCCTCCGCCTCCTCCCAGACCTCCCTCCTCCAGGCCAAGTGCGACTCCACCTCCGCCCTCATCCACTCCGCCTCCTCCCTCCTCTCCCTCCTCCTCGCCTTCCAGCCCCGCCTGTTCCTCGCCGAGGCCGCCCTCGCCTCCTCCCTCTCCCTCCAGGGCCTCTGGGCCTTCCAGACCGGCCTCTCCCTCTACGTCGACGCCTTCATCCCCTACGGCTGCCACCCCCTCCTCGACGTCGTCAGCGGCGTCGAGGGCTCCACCCAGTGCGAGCTCGACGACTCCAGGCTCCGCGCCGAGGCCATCCTCGATCTCCTCTTCCTCCTCCACGTCCTCCTTGTCGTCCTCCTCCTCCTCCTCGTCTACGGCGTCACCGCCCGGCTTGTCGGTGGGATCAGGAGATTGGGATCCTATGAGGCCTTGCCTACCAATGCCAACTCCTCTGCTCTTGCCGATCCCAATCACATCCAGATGAAGGCATTGACTGGAACACAGGCTTGAATCATCTCCTCCCTTTCTTTTTTTTGGGCTTCTTTCAACTTTCTTACTTACTTCTTGAAGAGAGGTTCCTGTTGCTTTCTTTCTTTCTTTCTGTTTTGCTGTCGCTTTTTTGTTAGCTTGTCATAGTAGTTTGTTATATGCTCTACTTGTAGCGCTCTCAGCACTGTAACCTCCCACAACTTGACAACAACTGCGATCTTTGTGCATACACAACAAAGTGTTTTCTTCCCTTCATCTTTGTTTGCTTGCTTGATCAACTTCTGCTCCTTATGCTGTTTACTGTCTCACCATACTAGATATGGTGCGGGATACATAGATTCTGTTTGGATAAAAAGAACAGAAATGAACTATCCTTGAATGCCAAAATGAAATCAACCGATTGGTGGAGAATAATAATCTATTTGTTTTGCGACCATAGACATGACCACAGCAGCAGAAAGAAACTTGTCGCTTTGTTACTGAATACACCAAGAGGGCTTTGGGTTTCTCTGTAGTCTATGGCACAGTATTAGCTTATGTGAGCCAGTCATTGATCACAGGATTTGCTGATGTGGCTGGAGATTCCAGAAGACTATCTTGTGATGATGTTTATAGTCTCTAGAGCCTTCTTTGCAAAATCAGAGTTACCTCTGTGCTGTTACTCGGTAGAAGCAGCATCATGTTATAGTTTTTCAACATTTGTAGTGAGGCGTTAGGTGAAATTTTTTATTATTGAGTGAAGTAAAAGTTTATCGTAGTTCGCAATGCATTCACTGGCGATGAACCTTTATCAGTCATATGATTATCCCCAGGCTTTGCTTTGCATGCTTGTAGAATTGACTGGACCATCAGGATATGAGGTCAGCATTTATCCAGCTGCTTGTTTGTTGTTTGTCATTTGAGACTCTCAGCTTGGCCTCTACAGTCCTATTATTGCTTGATCATTTTAAGAATAGATGCTTGTTTTGCTTAGCTATTTGCAGCAGATCTGCAGGACTTAGAAAATGAATTCTGCCATTAAAAGGGGATCACAATTACTTAATCATTACCATCATCATTGGTACACTAGTATTTCCACCAGACGCTCCACTGTCATCCCCTACTCCATGCTCGGAATCAGGTTAGCTGCAAGTGTTACTTTCAATTACGTTAATCAATGCCAAGTACAAACCATACTGGATAAAACAAGTAAAGAAAAAAAGATCCTAAGCGGTAGTTTCTGTGGAACAAGCTTCCATATTTGCTATAGATGTGAAAACATGTGATGTTTTTTTCGTGGTAATTATTGAAGGGTCCGGACTTCCGGATCGCGATATCAATATAACTGTTATATGCTCAAGTGAATAATCTCGGTTGTTTCAAAAGAAATGCAATATAAAAATTATTACCTTTCCATGATTTTGTGCATCATCGCTGCCATGTTTGAAGTTTTTTGCTATATTCACCATTGTCTAGTTTTCTTCACTCTGGCTAAAGGTCCTGATATTGAAATAAGACTTTTTGGATGAATCATCTTCTCTCACTCATCGGTCTATCACAAATTTGTGGCGTTGCAAGTTGGTAGATGCAGATAGGTTGTTCACCTGTACTGTAACTCGTCCATTGGGTATGTAACGGAAGAGGCATTAGGTTATTTAGACTAACAGTAGTAGTACGTTTTAAGTTGTTCTGTTGAGTTCTTGAAGCTTTGCTGGGTACTGCAATCGGCACCTGTACCTGTAACATACTTTGGTTTGTTTGATGGGGGTTCCTAGAACAAAATTGAAATACTTCGATGTTTTATTTTTGGTCAACAAATGCTTCTGTTAGTTACAGACAAGCGCTTGTCGGAGGCCAAATGTACGCTACTGTTAACAATTTTTTACCGGGACCAAAATCGTTTGCATACCCTAATACAAGGGTCAAAATTGAATTAACACTCAAGCACTATTCAAGCACTATTCTTTTGGTTCATTTGCATACCCTAATACAAGGGTCAAAATTGGATGCATTTGCATGTAGTGGAAGAAATTAGGGGAATATATAGCTGTTCTAGAAAATTAGCTCTGACAAAAGCTCCCAAGATCATTCTCAAAAAAAAAAGAAAAGGGAAAGCTCCCAAGACATTACGAGATATTATTGGAGCCTGGTGGAAGCAGTACTCCCAAATCGCTTGGACCATCAAGTGTGTCATGTTTTCCACCTTTGTTGGCTTACCAAGCTGGATGAAGATTGTGTCACGCTCTCAGTTTCCGACACCGTCGTAATAATAGAGGTGACTAAACTTTTGTTGGGAGGTTTTCCTATTTTCTCAGAAGTACAGTTTTTTCTTTGATTACAGAAGTACAGTTTTAACACAATGAATTTTATAGATTGTCCCATATTCATTTGATAGATGTGGCACGAAGATATAAAGAAGAATTCAAGTTAAAAGTTTATAATTAACATGACAGACTACAGTCAACAACATTCAAAAACTATGTTGAGTGTCAAGGTTGTTAAGAATAACAGTGGAAGAAACAGCAATGCAATAATAAAACCGCTATATGAATTTTTTTTTTTTTTCGATCAATAGATATGAAGTTTTTAAAACTTCCAAAGCGCATAAAAGGTATCGACATCACATAGAACTGGTACCAAAAGAAAACTAGGAACACGTCCCAACTAACAAACTAGGAAGAAAACAAAGAAGCCACCACAATGCAAAAGTATAGCTAGCTAGCAACCGGCCTTTCTAATCGAAGAGACTGAAACCCATGTCCTGCAAAAATAAGAGAGAGCCCCCAGGTCAGCAAAAACATCATCATTAAAAAAAAAAAGAAACAGAAAGAAAAAACATGAGTACTGAACCACAATATGAAAACAAATATATAACAAAAAAAAAAAAAGAATATTTACATCATCGGACTCTTCTTTCTCTTCGACCTTCTCCTCCTTCTTTGCCTCGGCAGCGGGAGCTGCAGCGGCAGCAAAAGCGACACCTCCGCCTGCTCCGCTGGGAACAGACGCCAATTTCTCCCTACCGGATGCAATCAACTCGGTAATGTCTTTCCCTTGGACTTGAGATAGTAAGAACACAATCCTATCGTCGTCAGCATCTGTACCAACTGCAAATGCAACATCCAAATAACAATAATGTTTATATTATTATCGACGCTCAATTAAACCTAGAGAGACTATAAGCAAAAGCAAATCATAATCAATTAGGTCTAAATATGAATTAAGTTACAAAGCCAACGGATTTCTCATAATCAAAAAGCAAAAGTCAGTTTGGTGTTTTTTCATGTAATAAACGACATGTATACTACTGAGTTTAGCTATCTAAAATAAAGTGCTGATCAGAGAAGAGAGATGGTACCAGATCCGAGGATGTTCTTGACATCATCGGCGGAAGGGGAAGTGTTGCCTCCCAAAACGGCGAGTAAATACGCGGCGATCACCTTCATTGCTACAGCCTACACTACAGAGAGAAAAAACCAAACCGAGTGGTGTACCTGTAATGAAAAAGTTAGAGGGGGGGGGGGCTAGGGTTTTCACTCGAGTTTTTGTTTGCTTTTTGTGGCGGGAGAATGTATATCAATCACGTCCGTCCATTCTATCATGTTTCCAGTACTGTCCCTGCCCTGGACCCTTATGATGATGCGTTCATATTTGATTGAGGCCTCTTTTACTGCCGCAAAATTCATTTCATTGGGCTTCTTAACGTTTACCCAGTGGATCCATTTCAGGGAAGTCCGGTACGCGGTATTAATTAGCAAACGACCGGTCATATATCAAGAGGAATCTCCCACATATATGATATATGTATATTATATTTTTTTTCCTAAAAATACCCTTATATTTTAAAATTTATCTTTCCTCAATTTATATTGAGTTTCTATTTTTTTCTCTAGGAATTTTGGGCGAAGCAAGTGTTGGACTTGGGGCTTAACTTTGTAGTGGTGGTCTCGGTTCCATCTATTTGAGATTTTTCACTGGAGAATGAATGTAGGTAGGGTTCATTTGATTAAAACGAGTAGCAAATGTGTTTTCTCTTAGTTTTATTTGGTAGTACAATAATAAAGTATACCGTACGAGTCAGACAATGAGAATTGCATGAGCAGCCACCATTTCACCACGAGACAGTGGCATTTCACGGGTGTTGCTGCCAGCCTAACTCGGGGCAGCATGCCATATCATCAAACGCTTGGCCAGGTACACAATTGACTTGAAATCAGATAGTATGGTACGCATGGTTGTTAAAAACTCGAGTCTACTTCGCGCACGATTTTATGATATTAGGTTGGCATTTCGAGTTGATTCATTCACAAAATCAAATCGAGAATGGGTCAAACTCTGTCAAACTCGCGAGTTGACTCGTAAACTCGTTAAACTCACAAATTTCTACAAATTTCTACAAATTTCTACAGAGTTTCTTCCAATTAGTTTAAAACTAAAAAAACCAAATTGAATATAGTGTGTAGGGTAGAAGGAAGTCTTCCTCTAATCATCAAGTCCTCCTCAATCTTCTTCACATCTCATTTAAACGGGTTAATTACATTTTGACCCCCTGAATTTCGGTTTATTTTTTACTCACCCCCTGAACTTTTTTTTTCGTCAAATGACCACCTGAACTCCCAATTTGATGCAATTAACCACCTCCATCTGGATTTCGTCACTTACACTAATGGAATGCAAGGATGAATGACACGTGTCAATATCCTAACCATTCAATGATTTTCTTTTTCTATTTCTATTTTCTTAAAAAGAATAAAATAGAAAATATTATCTCAAAAGAAAAATGAAAAAAATAATTAAGAAAATAACAATAATTGTTTCTATTTTTTTTTAACCCAACAAAAAGAAATAAAAAATATTTAAATTAAAGAAGAAAAAAAAGGAAAAAATATTGAGACAGATATGGAGATTCCGGATCCAAGACCGAATCCCTCCTGGAGAAGCTCATCGAGACAAATGACGATGATTCCGGCGAAGCAAAGCTGCACTATAATGAGTATAGCATTTCCAACGCCGAGCTGGCCAACGCTTCCGTACGTACCGGACAACACGTAGGCCACTGCCTCACGGACGACGATCAAGATTCCCAACAGCTTCTGCGCTCCGTTTCTACCAAAATCCAAACACTCCACATCAAAACACAATCCCAAACAGAAAATTCAATCCCATCCCATCCAAATCGCAAAGTAATTTTAAAAAAATAAAGCTTGATTAAACTCACAGGAGAGGTTGGAGCCGGCGAGGAGGTGCATGACGAGCCCGGAGGTGACAATCGGGGTGATGTCGAGCTCCATGACGGTGCCGCGGCTGGAGGCGAGGATGACTCGCATCCAGTAGAAAGGATCGGCGCCGGTAGAGAGGGAGGTTCAAGATCGTCTCCAAGGAGGTCGGGGTGCCCCTGGTGGCCTTCTCCCTCAAGGACAACTCCGGCCACGACGAGTTTGAGATCGCCGAGATGCTCCGCCGCTTCGGGTGGATAGTCCCGGCCTACACCATGCCTGCCGATGCCTGCCACATCACCGTCCTCCGCATCGTCATCCGCGAAGACTTCTCCCTCGTCGTCGCCTAGCGCCTCGTCCTCGACATCACTCCCTCTCTTGGAGTGGATGCCATAGAGAGAGAGATGGCTACACACCAGGAATATGAAGAGGGAGATCACCGTGTAGATCACCTTCTCGCGGAAGGGCATCTTTCGGTCGCCGCTCTGTACCTCCGGGAGGAACGAGAGGAACGGCCTCACCAGATGCAGCACCCTAAACCCTCCCATTTTTTTTTCTTTTTTAAAAACGATATGGATCCTTGGTCCAATTAGTAAACGTGGCCCAAATTTTTTTCTCCCTTTTTTTCAATTTTCTGTATAAAGATTTTTTTTCTACATACATTTTGTTTTCATTCTTTCTCAAAAGATAAAAAAAGAATTTAGAAACATAACAAATAAATTTTTTAATTTTCTTTTATATTAATTTTGTTTTTCATTCTTTGTCAAAAACTAAAAAAAGAAATTTTAAAAATTCGTGGCAAATAAACTTTTTATATAAAGATTTTATTTTCCATTCTTTCTTAAAAAATAAAAAAAGTAATTTTATAAAAAAAGGTTACTAAATAAATATTTTTATTTTATATAAAGATTTTTTTATTCTTTGCCAAAAAATAAAAAAGGAATTTTACAAAAAAAAGATGGCCAAAGATTTTTTCTTTTCTCCTTTATATCAGATTTTTATTTTCATTATTTCTCAAAAATTAAAAAAAGAATTTAAAAAAAAAATGGCAAGAAACTTATTTCTCAGTTTTTAAAAAAAGAAATTTTTTTGATGGATGCGATGATGCCACGTGGCGTGCATCCAATGTGCTCCGTTAATCCACCAAACGGAATTACATGGAATTGGACGGAGGTGGTTAATTGCATCAAATTGGGAGTTCAGGTGGTCATTTGACGAAAAAAAAAGTTCAGGGGGTGAGTCAAAAATAAACCGAAATTCAAGGGGTCAAAATGTAATTAACCCCATTTAAACATAAGGACTTACTTCCCAACAATAATACACAAGGATAGGCTATCGCACCGCAGCACCACAACCATCCCAAGTCTCGTCGTTCGTCCTACCAGGCAGCTGGGATTCTTTGGACCTTGTAGGGACGAAGAAGAACCATTTTGGTGAAGCAGAGGAAGAGAATTAAAAGACAAATGGTGCGTAACCACACCCTTGTCGTTGTCTGTCCCCTCTAAGTTTTTTTAAAAGAAAAGCATGAAGGAGATACAACTCCCAAAAGCCAAGACCAATAAATAAAAGAAAAATGAGTTTTTTTGGTGTGTAGGTTGAGGTTTATTCACTCGGATTCATTTCTTGTAGAGGTTGGGTCGATTTTTCGGCAAGGTCGAGGTGGTTTCGTGTAACGCCCTGATTTTTCATAATTTAATTTATGGAATTTTTGAAATTTTATTTCCAATTTTACCCTCAAGGAATTTTTGAAATTTTGGTCAAGGAAATTAATTTATTTTCCTTGGAAGTATGTTTTTTCTATGGGAATTATTCCTTGATCAGGTTTCATTGGAAATAGATCGTGTTTTGGTGTGAAACACGGTTTTGGCGTAGTTTAGCTTAAAACTACGTCGTTCTCCTCTCACCCGAGCCGCCGCCACCAGTACCGTAAAAGTTATTTTACCGTTATTTACCATTAAAATTAATCTTGGGTAATTAATTTATGGTAACTCGAGCATCGGATTCTGAAACCGAGCCCTGTCCCGCATTCGGGATTTTTCTGCGGATTTTACGAACCAAAGTTGGAATTTTTCGGGTCCAGGAATCTTCAGAAAAGTCAGGTTTATCCTCGAGTTATCGGACCAGAAATAAGTCAAGGGGGTATATTGGTTATTTTCTGGTCCGGACAGAACCCGCCTCACATGCTGCACAGTAGTGCATAATTGAGTCATCGCCGCCTTCTCCTGTGATGCCTGTGTGCTGCTTGTGTAACCCGTGCCTTACCAGTATTTGCATTGCCTGTTTACCTCGTGATACCTGCCTTGCCAGTGCACCACTTTTCTTTCTTCCTCCTGCCTGCAACCCATAGCCAGCTTACTCTCCTCTGCAAAAACTTCACCTGCAAACTCTGTAAAAACCCTCTGCCTAGAAAACCCAGTGCAACCTGTAAACCAGAAAAAAAAAAAAAGAAAAATACACAACACACACCAGACAACCAATCAGAACCTGCCACCTCAGCACCACCATGTCACCGTCACCTTCACCTTCCTTCCTCTCCTCATCACTGTTCACGGGGAAGTGAACCACGCAGCCGCACGGATCACCACCCCCGCCATCGCCCTCCTCGCAGCGTCGCCGACCGGACACCGCTTTCGCCTCCCAATTCCGCCGGCCGACGCGCCACCAGCGGCCACGGACCCGACGGTCGCCTCCTTCCTCTTGCTTGCAACGACCACCGCAGCTACACCTCGACGCCGCCACGCCTCGCTCGACCCCGTCTCGCCATCGCCGTCGCCTCCCACCGTCCGTATTGTCGTCAGCCTCGCCCCGTACGTCGCGCCGCCACTTGTGTATCCAAGGTGAGCAGCAGACCCGTGTTGTAGGCAATCGGGTCGGGGTGACCCATTTTTTTTCAGCAGGGTGAGGGCTTTGGGTCGCGTCAGCCAGGTCCATTGACCAGGCTTTGGTTGGGCTTTGACCCCGGGCCAGGCAGATCAGTGCTGGGCCTCACACCTTGGTTTGGGATTGAGCCTAGACTTGAAGGTTTGGGCTGCATGGTCTGGCCCAGTCCGGGAATTTTAATTTTAATTTTTTAAAAAAGGAAAAATATATAATTCTAGAAGGGAAAATAATATTCTGGAAAATATGATTTTGGGGAAATAATATATATGGTGTATGGTACTGTAGAAAAAAAAATATTTTAAGAAAATAATTTTGGAAAGGGTATTATCAAGATAATAAAATACCGGAATAATATCCGGGTATAAGTATAGTATATTTTTGGCACGTGGAAATTAAATGGAGAATTATGATGATAATGGAAATAACCCGAGGCAGTAACCGAGACGAGTCAGTATTTATTTTACGACATACCGTATTAGCATGACATCTGCATAACATCTTATGCGTGCATGTTATTGTTTGATATAGGAGTTGATAAAGAGCAGTTACCTGAGGAACTGGAATTGGAATCTGTTGGGCATTTCCAAAATTGATAATCGGCTAAGGTGAGGATGGATAACCCTTGATATGTGCCTGTAATACTGTGTGTGCTTTGTTGTTTGATTGAACTGCTGAGATGGTCATTGATTGGTTATTGGACTGCTATGATTATTGTTGTTGCTGTTGTTGGACTGTGTTATTGGTCGAGTGGATATTGTGATTAATGATGAACTGTTAATTGTGAATAATTGGTGTTATGAGATTGTTGATGGTTTGGTCTGTGGAATAACTTGAGATAAAAGAAAGCTGGATAATTGAGGAAAGAGGATTGGAATTGGAATTGAATTTGAGATGATGATTTAATTGTCACGTGGAAAGTAGTGGTACGACTAGATGGTTAGAGGCTAGTTCTGTGGTGTCATGGCCAGTTTGGTTTGGTTATTGGGGATGTTGATCCCGGTTTGATTTGGATATTGGGATGTTGATCCCGGATTGGTTTGTTATTGGGATGTTGATCCCGGATTATGTTTTGGCCTGGCATCCGGAATTAGTTAATAACCAGGTACGACCCTAGCTAGTCCAGTGACAGGGCCCCGAAAGATAAAATTGGTAATAATAATAACTATTCTTTTGGCCTTGGCTCAGTCATGTTTTGGTTGATTCTTGAGTTATCTTTTGCTGGTATTTTCTTTGAAAGTATTATGGTTGTCTGCATATCTCTGTTTATCCATGATTGGTGAGCACTTCGGACTCACCCCTCGCCTGCCGGGTTTCATCCCGTAGGTTAAGTTGTTTCGTAGTTCAGGTACGACGTTCGATGGCTGCTGCTTTCTTCTCCACCTGACTCCGGATCCATACCTCCGCTGCATGTGCATAAAAGACTTCCGCTGCTGTGTTATATTTGTTGATGTGTTGCTGCATTACTATATTGCCTCTGTTGCTGTATCATATGCTTTCTACTGCTGCTGTTGAGCTTTGAGTGTGTGGTTTGAATAATGGTCTCCGAGTATGGGTGACGGATATTGTCTTGGAGCTTCTGCTGTATTTGGATTTACTGTGTAGTATTTTGACTGCGATGTACTGCATGTACTATCAATAAGAATAGTTTCGGCACGTGTTTACTGTATCTGGTAAATACGGGGCGCTTCACTCCTCCCCCCCCCCCCCCCCCCCCCCCCCCCTTACGATTTTGCTCCCGAATTTGTCTCCCCCAAATCATGCTTCCAACGGTTTCAACCCTGATTTTTTCCCCTTTTCCTTTTTCTTTTCTCCTTTCCTTTCTTTCTTTTTTTTTTCGTCTCTTTCTCTTTTCCCCGAACCCATCATCTCCTCTCTCTCTCTCGCACCGCCACCCATCATCATCTTCTTCTTGATACTAAATTTAACAAATATACAAATTTATTTGGAATTTGTCTATTTTACACGACTCCTTGTAATTTTTAAATAAATATTAAATGACATTATAAATTATAATATTTTAAAATATCTATAATAAGTATTTTGGAACAATCTTGGTCTTAAGTATTAAATAAATTGTGTCTGTATTAAATCAACAAAATATATAAACCCTAAATATAATGAAGTCATAAAATAGGTGGCAAATTGTCAAGAAAAAAGTTCATGTGGTAATTTGTTTTTTTGAACTAAAGTTCAAGTGGCAAATTGTTGAAAAACAAAAAAGTTCAAATAGTATTTGTTTTTGGAATGGTGATTTTTTATTGAACTAAAATTTAGGTGGTGAATTGTCGAAAAAAATTTAGGTGGTGAATTATTTTGAAACTAAAATTCAGGGAGTAAAATATAATTAACCCTACACAAGGCATTTGCAATAAATAGAGATTCTAAGGTGTACAAAAAGAAAACCAATATTTTGAATGAATTAACTTCACATCTTGGAAACAATATCACATGTATACAGAGGAAAAAAATTCCAGAAAGTCACGAGAGAAAACTCAGAGCACGCCGATCAGTAAAAAGGTTGAATCTTCTACTAGGTGAAATCTTCAGGATAGATGGTTGGACTCTGATAAACCTGTATAAACCTGTGCTACAGCTTTTGGTAGTTGAACACCAATGCACTAAAAAAAATAGTAAACTATCAACTGGAATATATTTACATGTCCTTCCAAAATTGTTTTTCCTATTAGTACAAAGGTGAGTAATTACACTAGTTACGTTGCCCTTTGTCAGCAAGGAACATTCACAGCTGCAAATCTAAATACTAGATTCTTTCAACGACGTTCGCCTTTGAGCCATTCCCGGAAATAGGATTCCATTTTGTCTCTGTTTGTGGGGTTCCAAACATTGACAGTAGGGATTATCTTGTCAGGCTTTAAGAACTGGCAATGGACAAAGAAAAATGACAAAAATTAACTCATAGACAAGGCTAATGTCATCATATGTGAGCAAGTATTATTAGGAAGTGACTATCAGCTTACAGAAATAGACCTTAACAAACTCTCTCAATTCTGTGAAGCTGGAGTGTTCGCTGTATGGAACCCCTACGCAAAAAGTACCCATCATTTTCTACAACTTACAAAGTATTAATAATGTCCGATTCTCTCACTGTAATTCAAAATTTAAAGCTCGAATACATCTTAGCCTGCACCCAGGAGGTTACCTTACCTTTTCCTAGTTAGCATCAGATGTTGAATTCATGTCATATCAGATGATTATTTCATACTCGTCACAAAATTGTACCAGATCATGATAGTACAAACAAACAGTAGATCCAAAGAATCTCACCATAAATTGTGATACTCCCTCTGGAATTAGGTTTAATCAGATCAAGCTCGGTACCCACTTTGTTTGAGTATGTCCAACCTAGAAGATGAATGTTCATACATATTTCAGAACCAGAAGATTTTAAGGGTTGGGGAAACAGAAACACATCAGATTCAGGAATAAATAGGTTAAATAAGTTAATACGATCACCTGTGGGCCGAAATGCCAAAATTGCAGCATACTGGTTTCTATAATTATTCAAGTAATCTGTCAAAATCTGATTAAAAGAACAAAAAAAAGGGCATCAGATGGGCAAAAGTGAATTTCATGCTTACAAAGGAGAATAGTGAATGAACATAGCTAGACCTCAAATCGGAGGGAAGATATCGGAAGCACATGTAGAGATGTGTCCTTTGCTTCTGTTGAGAGATTGCTCGACAAATCAGGCCAATTGAAAGAATGCAGAACCCGTCTCCTCGCAGCATTTGCATATATCTTAACCTAAAATAGGGGACAATTGATGTCCCACACACACTCGTAAAGTTCAATTCTTATGTCACATTCTACTCGAGTATATTAGGGGAAGTAACAGAAATAAAAACAACAGTTTATTCCTTCAAATATACTGCATCCGTTTTGTGGTCATCTGACAAGTCACACAAATTTGTTACGCAGTTTTGTACTCAGCAGAGGAAACAAGATCAGAGATTGGCGATGAATTTTTTTCAACGTGCAGTGTATACAGGTAAATGTTTGATTTGTTGGGAAGGGGGAGCATACTCCTAATGTGAAAGAAACGAAAAAAGATTCTCGAGGGAAAGAAGAAGCTAACATACTCCTAATGCCTTGGAAATGGCAAGATAAACACATTCTTTCCCGATGCTATAAGCCCCAACAACAATGAGGGTTTTCGGCTGCTTTTTGAGAGAAATTTTCGTAACTCTGACAATGTAGCTCAATACATCTTCTTTTGAGGGAAACCTGAAACCAAGATCATTGCAGTTTCTTCTCACATTCCTAAGAATAGGGCAACAAGCGAGGGAAGAAGGATAAGAAAAGGTAAGGTCTTAAGCTTTAGTTCCAATCAAGGGAGGTTCCTACTATATCACACCTATAGTTTGGGTTGCAATAAGTGGTATCGAGGTAAAGCACATTAACCCGATGGTGGAGGAGAAGAGGATACGACTGCATGAGTTTGGAAGCCCGGAAATCACCAGTATGCAAATAGCATTGTCCATTGGGGAGACGGAAGTGAATCAGAGCAGCACCGGGGCAGTGATTGGCGTCCAGTAATGTTACCCTGACACCATCAATAACATACTCCGTGTCCAGTTCCAAGGGATGGATAAATCTGAAAACAACCCACCAACACCACAGAAGACACAAATCACAAACTCCTCCTAGTATCCTACAATTATAACTAACTAACAAGAGCAAGAGTTTTACTTTTTTTTACCGGGAAGGCAAAAGAGATAGGTAGTACGTACGATGAATTAAGGGAGAGGCAAAGAGTGAGGAGGCGAGCAGTGAGAGGAGTGCAGTAGATGGGGCCATGAAACCATGCCTTAGTAAGACCTCCATAGTGATCGTAATGGAAGTGGGTTAGGAAATACGCGGTGCACCCTTGCACCGCACCGTAACGGAATGCGTCCACCGTGAAAGGCGTGCCTGTTAGTTAGTTTTTTTTTTTTTTTTTGAGTAACAAAAGACAAAGCAAGCAAGCAACCAATAAATACCTCCTAATTTCAAATTCAAATCGAGTCCAACTCCAAAGAGAAGAAACATTCACCTGGGATCTTTTTGTAGAAAGGGCAGGCACGAGGAGTAGTAGTTGTAGGAGGAGGAGGAGGAGGAGGGTTAGTAGTCTTGTTATTATTGGATACCTTATCGGTGCTGGGGTTGTTTAATCCCCACATTTGCCATAAATTGGCCTGTTTGGGTTTCTTTGCCTTATTACTGGGGTTGGGGTTGTTGTCGTTGTTGATGTTGCTGTTTAATCCCCAAATCTCCAACAAATTAGCCTGTTTCCGTTTCTTTTCGGGGGGCAACAAGCATGACCAGTCGCTCCCGCATCGATAGAATTCGGCAGCGAAACTGCCCTCATCTTCTTCTTCTTCTTCTTCTTCTTCTTCTTCTTCTTCTTCATGAGGAAGTTGGGCTGATGAGGATGGAAAACCCTCCTCATCTACTGGATCTCTACCGGCTGCGTTCATCTCCCTTTCGCGACGCCGTTTTGGAATGCACGCGGTGGTTTCCCAAATGCCCGCCGCCCGCGATATTCTCTGCTACTCCTTTTTGTCTTCTTTTCGAAATGTGGGTCAGGTTTTTTTTTTAATTTGTTTTTCTGTCTCTAAATTTACTGGTCCTTTTGTATGTTTTTTTTTTTCGCAGATCGGGTTTGAGTTTTGCATTGGCGGACCAAATTTTCAAAAGGGACCATCCCAGGACTTTGAAATTTTGTAGCCGCCATAACCCTAAGATTCAGAGTCCCCGCCCAATAGCTTGTTGACTCTCGTCCACTCAGACTTTTCCGTACTCCTCCTTATCAAACGAAACTTCCGTTTTCTATACTATTTTACCCAAAATAATTCTATCATGATCCTTATTCTAAAACGAATAATACGTTATTTACATTATCGAAAAATTTTATTATGGAGACTCTTTGTAGACCCCATGTGTATGGTAACAAAATATATTTGAAGGTTTATTATTTTTAATTTAAGGTTTATTTATTTCTTAAGTTTACCTTATGGGATTCCCCTTATTCTCTTAAGATTTATATTTTTTTCTAATTTATCATGTATTATTTAGGAAATAAATCTCCAGATTCAATATATATACTTAAATAGTTTAGTTATTCCTAATATAATCAAATTTAAGATTAGGTCAATAACTAATCAAACTTGGAGAGTCCCCACCATAAAATTTGTCATACATTATCTATATAACTTATATTAATAATATTCTTATTTTCCAATTGTCCTTCTCTATCTTCTCTTTCTTCTCTTTCCTACCATAACTCAAAAGTCACAAGGGGTCAGCTGGTGTTCTTAAAACCGGCAGTAAGCCCCACCTTACATTTTTTTTTGGAAATTCATATTTACACTCCCCAATCAATATTCACACTCCAACTTTTAATTATTTAGTTATCAAATAATACAGTTAATTCTTAATAAATGTTTTTGTGATCTTTCAAATCTCTCTCTTGTTGTAAATTAAGTGTTTAACGGAGAGATTTTTGGATGATGAGAAACGGAGAAGAGTTGATGAAGAGAAGATTTTGAGCAGAAGGAAAAACCGGGAAGAGCTCGGTTATCTCTACCTTCTTTTATTTCATCATTGAGTGTGTATATATAATACCAGTTAGGTAGAATAGTGATAGACATTTTATTACACGTTTTATAACACTTCCGCTTGGATGTCACTATACATTTGGTAGAATACGCTAAATGGGAAACTGCCTCATTAAAAACCTTACCAATAAAAACCCTGCGAGATAAAAACTTGGTGAAGGAAAAAAGAGTACAGTGCGTATTCTACTCCCCCTCAATATAGCCTCCCTTGATATCATGATGTCGTTGTATGCCAATAATCCTCTTGTCAACTTCTGGTGATGTATGCCTTGTCTGATCACTTTTGATACATCATTACTCCAACTGGACAATGTGGGTAGCTTTATCTTTATAATTTGTTGTTGGAGCATCTGTCTTGCCCTCTTGCTTTTTGTAGTCCCAATGATGCAACAATTTCATGTGTAAAGTTGTGGCAGATGTCCGGCTATGCCTTTTGTGGATCAAGTGGGGGATCGGCATCTACAAGAACCAACTCTTCTTTCTTCGGGCTTGCAGGATTAACATGACACCACATCTTTTATACCCCGAAGATAAGAGCAAATTCATATCTTGTCAATAAGCTTAAGTCAAAAGCTTCAGGCTTTATTTTCTTAGCAATACATATTGCACTTCAACAGGGTACTCCAGGACCAATCTAATAGCACGGTATTTGGAAGCTTCTTCGGGAGTTCCAATCATAAATAAGTTTATCCATACTCAAAATGATTTAAATTATGTAAAGATCAATTCAGTTCTATTTTGTAATTTCCCGGGAATTAGTTGCTTCAGGCAACTTGGATTCTTTAGGGATCTTCATGTATATATCATGACTTATGGATCCATAATAATAGGCTGTAATAGCATTTATTAGATGCATTTCTAATACTTTTCATATACTGCCAGACTTATCAAAAGTAATTGCATCCATCACAGGGGAGTATATTTCCTCATAATGAATACCTGGTCGTTTGGGTAAAACTTTGTGCCATAAACCGTGCTTTATATCTCATTATTTATTTCTTTCCGGACAAATACCTTTTATGACTAATTGAATTTTACACCTTCTAGTGTACGGACTGCAGGCCCGGAAGTTTCTCGCTTCATACGAGTCTAACACAGCCTTTAATCATGTTTCTCTATTTTGGCCAATCATACTGCGCCTACATTCGCCAAATGTAGGTTCATGATCCTCATTTTATTTAGCGCTATATTATAAATAAAACAAATATTCCGTCGACGGTTATTTTCACGTCGGTTCTATCTTATTTCTGACACTATGATTGAGATCTCATCATGCTCATTTATTTCAGGTACCTGAGTTACTTCTGAAACTTTATCAATTTGTGTCAGAAAACCTCTTCTGGAGGATTTTCCTCTTCTTAAGGACTTTTAATTCAAACCTCTACTGGAGGCCTTATTTCCTTACTGGGGCCATCTTATCACTTTGCTCCTTTTTCTCTATCAAGAATTTCTTTTCTTTTGGAACCGAGTATAATCTATAGATTCATTTGCATACTTACATTGTTCTTCAGGAACATCAATATAAACAGGAGCATTTGCAGCTGGTATATGGTCACACTTAATTTAAATGTGTCTGGCAATTGCATATCAATTTTCCTGCAAATGAATCATCTTTTGAACTTCAGGTTCATACTAATTTATTCGAGGATCAAAAACTAGATATTGATAAATCATTTCAATAATCTCTTGATCCAGCTGCTTATTACCTCCCCCTGATGTTGGGTAAAACATCAAATTAATAAGCAAATCTTACAATAAATGAATCTCCAATCTCCTATTATAGGTTTCAATTACTCTTGTAACTTATGGAGATTCATACCCAACGTAGATTCCCAATCTTCTTTAAGAGACCATTTCACAACCCTGTGGTGGAGAATAATATACTAAATAACCGATGGTCCGAAGATGGGAGATACTAAGTATGTGACCATTAATCAATTAAATGGGGGG
>JAKUCV010001988.1:0-26647 GCA_028386065.3 Turnera subulata | reverse complement strand
CATGTTTGCTTTGAGCCTTTTCCATTTATTATCTCATTTACGCCTACAGGCACAAATAATTATACTGTTTTATTCGCTTCAGGGAATAGATCAGAGTCAATTCATCGGGATCCATAATAATTCATTTTATTACTAGGGGTGTCTGTACTCTTCAAGAGTATATGCTCTTCCAGAGCGTAAATATACGATCTTCTAGATCATATTTAAAACATGCGTTCTTCAGGAACATATTCAGATTTATGCTCTTTTGGAGCGTGTTAATCTTTTTCTCATTTCGAGATGTCATAATATATTATATTGACATCCACATATATAATTCTCCCCTTGTGGATGTCAATTTTGTATTGTCTTCGAGACTAATGCTTGAGGCATTATTCTAGAAACAATTATAAAGTACTGAAAAATAAATAAAATAAATTGCAATGCGTAATAATTTAAACTGAACATAAAATAAATTGAATATAAAATGAATTGCTCCTTCAGGGTAAGCAAGTATAATATCCACCTTCTAGTGGTCATATAATTTCCATCTTCTGGTGGTAATAGTGTTTATTTTCGATTTTCCTTTGAAGGATCTTCAGGATCTTTTGAACGGTAAGACTTCCAGTCTTCGTTGTATTTTCTTTTATTGAGTCTGCTGGACTCTTATATTTAGTCTCCCAGACTATTATCATATAAATTCTTGTCTGCATTTGATACCCATAATAAATTTCTTCTGGAAATTATAAGGATCTTGAATAACATAATTTAAATAAAATTAAAGACTGAAATGAAAGAAATAAACATGGCCTTTCGTTAATTAGCCCAATGAAGAATTAGATAACCGAAAAATTAAAAGTAATGGGCCTTACATAAATTAACCCAATTAAAATAAATGACTAAAAATTAAATGCAATGGGCCTTTTGGCAGTAAGTCTTCAGGTCTTTGCTGCATTTTTCTTTTATTGAGTCTGCTGGACTCTTTCATTTAGTCTTCGAGACTATTATGCATTTCAACATTTAATGGCCATATTCAAATTTCTTTCGGAAATTTTGAGGGCCGCCCATTCAAGTAACATAAATTAAAAAACTGAATTAAAATAAATAATCAGGGGCCTTTTATTAATTACTCTAATTTAAAAAATGACAGAAAATTAAAATTGATGGGCCTTGTACGAGCCCAAAACAAAACATAAAATTAGAAACGAAAAATATAAATGCAGTGGGCCTTTTAATAGCCCATTCAGAAATTAAATAAAAATATAAAATATGCTTACTCGATAAATCTTCCAGCAATAATATATAATATATATCATATTAGTATCTGGTTACTATTTCAGTATATATATCCTGTTTAATGTCATTTTCCAAATTATATTTTCAGAATTTCCTTCTTTTTTTTTTGGGTCGGGCTGAGCCAGAATTTCCAGCCCAGAATCATAAGCCCAGGTGCAGGCCTGGACCAGTGCATGAAACCCATCATGGGCCTGCCAGATCCGGCCCAGCTCCAGCCCACCAGCCCAAGATCGTGAAGCCCATCAGCCAAAAACCCACGACCCGCGACCCGACCACGACCCGTCCGGGTCGTCTTCAACCCGTAACTCTCGTGAGTTGCAGACGGCGACCTCGAGGCGGGGCGGTGAGGAGCAGGCGGGAGGCGTCGCGGGGAGGGCGGTAACGCGGGGGCGGTGACGCGGCGCGAGGGAGCGGCGGGATGAGCAGCAGGCTTCTACGGGCAGGGGGTGGATCCGGCGACGGGGTGGCTTGTTGCAGGCGGCAGCGGCGAGCAGAGGCGGCTGAGGCGTGTTGTGCGGGATGCGTGAGGGGCAGCGGCGCCGTCGCTTGAGGTCCGGAGTGGCGTGGACGTCGCGGCCGTTGTGTGCAAAAAGGTGGCAGACCCGACGAGCCGAGTCGGGTCGCCGGGTTCCGCCGTCGGGTCGTCGCTCCTAGGCGGCGCGTCCAGCGGTGGAAATGGGCGGGGAAGGCAGCGGCTGGTCGGCGACGTCGCGGGGAAGGCACCGGAGAGGGTGGTGTCGTGCACGGTGGCGCGGGTCGTCTTGGGCTGAACAGTAACCCGAAGGTGTTCATCTCGTTTTTCGTTTTGTTTCTTTTCTGAATCAAAAGAAAACTCGGGTAGAGAACAATTTCGTGCTGATAACGTGTTGTAAATTAAGTGTTTAATGGAGAGATTTTTAGATGATGAGAAATGGAGAAGAAGAGTTGATGAAGAGAAGATTTTGAGCAGAAGGAAAAATCGGAAAGAGCTCGGTTATCTCTACCTTCTTTTATTTCATCATTGAGTGTGTATATATAATGCCACTTAGGTAGAATAGTGACAGACATTTTATTACACGTTTTATAACATCTCTAACTATTTGTCTTTTCATCTCTCCCTATTATCCCTTACCCTTTTATTCTCTTTCCTATCTTTTTATTCTCTCTCCTCCCCTCACATCTCCTTTGTCAATAGCAACATAAAACCCGAAAGGATGAAAATAACTATATTAAGATTTGCCTAAACTATATCTTGTTGAGATATTATAATTTGAAAGTTAAGAGAATTTAAGTTGGGTAAAAAAAAGAAAAAACTATCAGATAAGAATAAGAAAATATAAAAAAAGGTTTTATATAGTATTTTTTTAGGATAAACTATGGTCCTTAAAACACATAATCAACGTTATTTGAGAGATTATTTTATTAGGAATAAAAAGCTGTAAATAAGAATGAGAAAATATAAGAAAAGTTTTTGATAACATAGAGTTCAAAACAAAGTAGTACATTCTCACCTCATTAATTCTTAATATTATACAAAAAGAATAAAGATATATCAGTAAAGCCAAAAAACGAGTCAATCATATTTTTGATCTTTGTGTTTATCGATTTGGACATTTTTCATTCTTGAATTACAAAATGGGGATTTTCCATCCCTATGTTGATTTTTCGGAACATTTTTTTTCCTCCGATTTTTGAAAAGAAAATGCTGACGTGTCAATTAAAAAATTGACACGTCAGCTATGTGGGCCCACATTAAACTGAAAATACCCAACCCAAATCATACCAGCCGACCCGTTTTCGCCCACGGATTTTACCTATTTCCTAGTTTGTCAATTACAAAAGCATCCCAAAAAATAACCCAATGCAACATAAAGAAAAAGAAAACTATATAAAAAAAAGAAACGACACACCAATACAGCAGCCAAAACGGTGACGCTTTGGCCACACCCATCACCACACCTTCATCTTCTTCCTTCCTCTCTCCGTATCCGTGAACCACCAACACCCCCATCGAACCAGACACCACCACCACCTTCTCCTTTTCACGCACCTGCAGACACGCCAGAATTGTCTGATTTATAAAGAGTTTTGATACTTCAAAATTAAGAGAAGATTTATAATCTAAAATGGCCATGACCAGTCGGTGGGGTCGTTCCCTTGGAGGCCACAATGGCTCATCTTCCTGGCAAGGGCGAAGGGGTGGAAGGGGAGCTTGGCGACGACCTTGCCTTCGAAGAGGGAATTAAGGAGGTTGAAGACGGCGAAGAGGACGAGGACGACGACAGCGCCGACGCCGGACTTGAACTTGAAGAGGGAGAGGTCGTAGGTGGTCCTTGAGGGAGGTCTCGACGCGGTTGATCTTCTTGGACTTGGATTTCTTGGATAAAGATGAAGCCGAGGAGGAAGAATCGGCCTTGGAGAGGAAGGAGGAGTCAGTCTTCATGGACTCGAGCTTCTTGGATGCCTTGTCGATGGAGGATTTTAGGGTTTTGTAAGAGGAGGTTGGGTAGATTAGGTGGCGGTGGTGTCTGGTTTGGTGAGGGTGTTGTGGTTCACGGATGCGGGAAGAGGAAGGAAGAAGATGAAGGTGTGGCCAAAACGTCACCGTTTTTGCTGCTGTATAGGTGTGTTGTTTTTTTTTTAATGGTTTTATTTTTCTTTATGTTGCATTGGGTTATTTTTAGGGGTGTTTTTGTGATTGGCAAATTAGGAAATCGGTAAAATCCGTGGGCGAAAACGGGTCGGGTGGTATGATTTGGGTTGGGTATTTTCAGTTTAATGTGGGCCTACTTTAAATTGATATGTCATCATTTTTTTTTTAAAAAAACCAGGAAAAAATAAAAAAATGTCCCAAAAAATCAACATAAGGATGGAAAATATTCATTCTATAACACAAAGATGAAAAATGTCCAAATCGATAAACACAAGGATCAAAATTATGATTGATCCAATAAAGTATTCTTAAAACAAAGAACCCATATTTGCACTCCTCAATTAGTAATCGCACTTTTAACTTTTTATTGTTTAAGCACCAAATGATACAATTAACCTTAATAAATTTAAAACAAGTGATTTTTCAAGTCTTTCATTTTCTTTAAACTTGAATTCTATCAATGTTATCTCTCTTTTCTTTATCCTCTCACCCTTTCATATCCTTTGCAAACATAAAATCACCAACCAAATTAGTCATCTCCTTCACCATCAATCGACCTTGACATCGTCTTCGATATCGGTAAAAAGGGTTCCTTGTTATATGAATTTTCAAAGTTAACTTTGTATGGATCTTTTACCGAGTTCAGTTGCATGTATATGCAGATTTGAAAATATTAAATGAATTACAATGAAAGTTTATTACAGTCACAACGAGAATAATATTCATTAATTGTAGAAATTTATTCTTATTTAATAATTTATCATGTGTCTTAGGGGACAAGATAGAAAAACCCAATTAAAAAAGATAGTCAAATGCGTTCTAGAAAGGGAAGGGGCGCAATTGCAATTTGCAATTTGCGCGTCGAGGTGTTGCCCCACAAATGAAAATCCAGGACCACCAGACGGGTTATGAGTGCAGGACAAGTACCCATTGGTTGGGGATGTTGCATATATTTATTTGTACATGTGTATCCCAACAAAGTCCTTGGTTGTCCAAGTTTGAATGTTTATTTATTCCTCTGTTTTTTCTCTACAAATAAAAATGTTTAGGGGAGAAGGCATCGTGGTAATTAGGATCCCTGTGGTGTGCGTATGCATATTCTATTTGAGTGGTGAAATATAGAGGGGAAGGAGGATAAAGCGTCGCCGTTTCGGTAGTGACATTTGACATTTTTTTTTTTTTTTTGATAACAAGACTTTTGACATTTGACCCTTCAACTTGTTCAACTCCTCCTCCTTTTACACATTTCTTCATATTTTCCTTTCCTATTCCTTTCCTATTCCTTTCCTATTCCTTTCTTTCTCGGTTCCTTCTTACATAAACAACAGAAATTAAAAGCCAGCAAGCACCAAAGACCCAAATCCCACGCCACGCCATCTTATTCTTCCTTAAATTCGGACCGATGCAATAACCCCAACTAACTTAAAATTTAACAGGAAAAAAAAAAGAGAGGAATACATACATACAGAGGGCAAGAAAAAAAAATAAATTAAAATATCAAAATACAAACCCCCCTTCATAGAATTCTTTCTTTGGATCCACCTCATCATTGCAAGCCAGAAATTAGAAACTCAAAGCAAAAAAAAAAAAAAAAAAAGGCAATTGAATTTGAAGGAGTGGCCTGCATTCCTTCTTCTTCTTCTTCTTTTCTCCGAGGAGGGTTCCATTTTTTTACCCCAAAGGTAAGTTCTTTACCCACTTTTCCTTTTTTTCTTTTGCACTTTTTCTTTCTCTGGGTTCTTAGTTTTCGGTCATGTTCAGAGAGATTGAGCTCTATTGTGTCTACATTTGATGCGCAATTTTTAGGATCTGCAACTAAAGAACTAGATCAGCGAACAACTTGCCCATTTTTTTCCCTGTTGATTATTATTGGGCCAAGGTTTTAATTAATGCATGATTCCCCAACTCAGGTAGCCCTGTAGTTAGATTCCTTCCTTCCTTCCTCTGACGTTGTTAAACGCGGGTTTTGTTGGATCCTCAGCTTTGTTGTTTTGTTTTAATCCCCCTTTCCATTTACGCCAGAGAAGAACAAAATGGCTGCTCCTTCTCCACGTGAGGGCTGCTTTTTCTGGAATCACAACTACCCCCAACTGATAACCTTCCCAAATAACTCTTTTCATGTTGCTCAGGGCCATGTCAGGATTGATCTAGGTTTAATGTTCTTAACTACTTTTGTCTGGAGTGGGTTCTGATTATGATTATTAGTGTGTTATCATTTCGGGGTGCGAAAGCAAGGGAATAAATTCAACCCTGTGGGCAGGTTGTAAGCTTCAAGTGGTCGGGTGCTGTTGATTCCCTCAAGACCCTGTGTGGAAATCCTTCATCTTCCAAGCTTGTGTTTCCCTGCATCAGTGCCCTATTGGGTCCGTTAACCGTTGGATTGCAGCTGCATGTGTTCTCCCCTACACAGCTTCATATTGTGTAAGCCATGGGGGAGTGGGTCATTGGAGCTTTTATCAACATGTTCGGCAGCATTGCCATCAACTTCGGAACTAATCTTCTTAAATTGGGTCACAATGAGGTGTGCATTAATCTTCCTATTCCCCCTTTTGCTCAAGTCATCCGATATTTAATCGTTTTTGACATGCTTGGAAACTTTTTTTTGCTTCTCATAACGTTGATGCAAATGTACAGTGTTGCACCCTTATAGAAATACTGTGCAGCTAAGTTGTGCAAGATTATGTGGTATATGATGAGTGGTTTTGTAGAAATATGAAGCATTTTCCTGATTACTATTCACAGAGTTGCCGTCCAGAAAGTAGGCTTAATGACCAGCTACTAGCCTACTACCACAAAAGTTATGAACCTCATTTGTTCAGTTTTCCATTTCCTTAAAAGGACGCCCCAGTATTTTGGGGGGAAATGAAATGTCACATATAACCCATTGGAGTTTCAATACTACCCTGCTGTCAACTTAGGGAGTTACTTTTGAAATGCTTATGCCTTCTTGTCTGATTCTCATTTATGTATTTCCTAAATTACCTTCAGAGAGAAAGGCATACAATGCTAGGAAATGAAGGAACAAATGGGAAAACTCATATCAAGCCTATCATATACTTCCAAACTTGGAGAGTTGGTAAGGTCTTCTTCTCTTGTTAGTGCTAAATTATTAGAGTTTTTCATTGCTATTGGTATGACTTGTAATCTCCAGCGTCAATTATGCAATTTCTGTTTTGCAGGCATTTTATTTTTTCTTCTAGGAAATTGCCTTAATTTCATTTCTTTTGGATACGCTGCTCAGGTTAGTATGCCATGCCTTTGCAATCTGCATTTATGAAGTTATGATTGAACTGCATGCATATGTTGTTTTTTCCCCTTTTAATACTGCTGATGTTGTGGTCTATTGAAGACCATATACACATATTCTCTTGTTTTCTTTTTGAAATGAGATTGGACAATTTATCTACTACCGAACAGTTATGGATTTTTTTTTTTCACGTATCTTTTTCCGTTTTTCCATTTGCCTAACCTTTTTCTCCCTTCTGTGCAGTCACTTCTTGCAGCCTTGGGGTCAATTCAGTTTGTATCAAACATTGCGTTTGCTTACTTTGTGTTAAACAAAATGGTGACTGTCAAGTATGTTGAGACCTGAAGCGAGCTAGTATTTGGGAAATTATACGTACAGAGTTTGCTCGCCACATGGGTTTTACTTACTTTATGTTCCCTTCCTTTTTTTTTTTGTTTCAGAGTGCTTGTTGCCACGGCCTTTATTGTTCTGGGGAACATATTTCTTGTTGCATTTGGCAACCATCAGTCTCCTGGTACAATGCTTGCTCTGACATGATTCGATCTCTTTCTTTAGCACAGTTGAAGTTGCTTTGCTATTATGTCCAAAATGAATCTGCTTTTCCTGGTTATATGTTTAAGAAAGTTCATTTTCTTTTAAAATTTTTGTGTTGTCAGTTTACACACCAGAGCAGTTGGCAGAAAAATACAGCAATTCTACATTCCTTTTTTACTGCATGACTTTGGTCTTAGTCGTTGCCTTTCATCAATACATGTACAGGTGAGGGTTGGGAATTGGCCTTTTTGTTCATGTTGGCCAATCTTGATTCCTATTTAGTTGAGAAGTGAATTTTCAAGACGACCTTAATTTCATATTATAAATATGTCACATGCAGGAGAGGAGAACTTCTGTTTTCTGTTTCAGGACCAGAGCTTAGACCCTATTGGCATATGCTCCTTCCTTTTTCATATGCAGTTGTTTCAGGTGCAGTGGGGTCATGCTCAGTTTTGTTTGCAAAATCTCTGTAAGTGGCTTGCTCACATATCTTTTCACTTTTGAGGTGATATGCTGTTTGGATTTTGTTTTAATCTTAAATTGACAGATCCGATACCAGATACTTGAACAAGGATATGGCATTTAGACGGTTCAATTTTGAGAAAACACTGAGAAAATTTTGAAATACAGCTAAATCCACCTTGGTTTTGCTTGTTGGGCTAAGTTCTTGAATCTATATAGCTCAGATAAGAGTGGATAAAAAGTTGGCTCTTGTTTTGCTCTGACGAGAAGTTCTTCTCCTGCAGCTCTAATCTGCTGAGATTGGCCATGTCAAGTAGTTATCAATTGCACAGCTGGTTCACTTACTCCATGCTTCTTTTGTTTCTTAGTACAGCTGGATTTTGGGTAAATCATAGCGTCATAGTTTTGTTTCTTCCTGAATTTCTGCATATCATAATGGTTTCTTTTCTTGAAATTTGAGCCTTTCAACTGTTAATGTTGTTCTCAATTCTTATGCAGATGACGAGGTTGAATGAAGGGTTGTCACTGTTCGATGCAATCCTTATTGTTCCAATGTTTCAGATTGTTTGGACATTCTTCTCAATTTGTACAGGATTTGTATATTTTCAGGAATATCAGGTCTCTTTCTAATCTGCACAGTGTTGTCATTCTCTTAATGTTTTATGGAGTGTCAATTCGGAAGACATTATGAAAAAAAGGGAAGCAACATTGGCATGTTATGAACTGCAATTGGGGTGAACCTTACATAATATTTGATCTTTTGTCTGTCATTGAACTGGATGGTTCGTTAGAATACCTTTTACTGCATATTCGGCTGTGAGCTGACACTGCATCCATATCATGTTCCAATGGAATGACTTGATGTGCATCATTTCCATTTGCTGTTGTATCTGGTCTTATGACTATTTAGTTGCTGATACATCAATTAATTCGCTATACCATCACTTTTGGGAATCTGATCAAGAAAGCTTATGTAACAGGTATTTGATGCACTGAGGACAACAATGTTTATACTAGGAATGATGTCTGTCTTTGTCGGCATTTCTTTACTAGCACCAGATGAGTCAAGAGGTATTTTTAGCCAAGCTTGGCACAGAACTGTCTGTCCACACGGATCAAAGATTTCTAACTTATTTTGAAAAAATTTTCAGGTGGCGATGTCAAAGATAACTCATCTTTAGTTTCAGTTGTGTCTTCAAGTATTGAGACAGACAGGTATATTTCATATGTGTATTATTCATAATCTAATGGCTAGATGCTACTTGTTTGTAAAAAATGGCTGGATGCTAGCATTCTGTATAGACTGTTGTAAAAGCAAGAGGGGTAAGATCTTGGGTTCGAGTCTCACCTTCAACATTGACTAATATCAAAAGAAAAAAAAAAATTGAACGGGCATATTATTCGAAAACTTTTCATAAGCGTAGACTATAAGGATGTCTTCACCTCCAAGGATAGCTTCGTATTCACTGTGAAAAATGACTACAGTAAAATAGATCCGTAGAGTCTCTGTATATGACAGTAGGGGATTGGGCCAGGGTGAGGCTTCCCTTTCTTTCTCTGTTTGTGGGGATCTTTTCATACTTTCACTGCGTTAAATTACAATTGGTTTGTGTTTCACCAATTCCTCTTTGGTTATGTATGTATGTGGTTTAGGTTGGTTGTCTCATCTGATGATACACATAAGGATGGAAGATCACCCATGCAAGTGACGGTGGGAAGGATTGCAGAGCTGTTGGCCAAGGCAAAGGTGCTACTCTTTAATTGAAATGATCTTTGTTCTTCCTGTAATGCTCACCTTTATAGTATGAACAACCTGTGACAGATGAACTAATAGCTATAGGGCGAATATGTTTTCTCGCAGGCTGCTGCTTCAGTGTCACTAGGTCTTGGAGAAGATACAATCAACGCATCGGCTGTACTTGTGATGCCTATGATGTCATCAAAGATGACAGGGTTTAGAGGGACTGTGTTTGACCGACCCAAGGTTTTCTCTCTTAGAAACTCTGGTTGGAGTAAGATCGCAATGGACGAGGATGGTGTGAAAGTGTTAGATACCAACCCGGTGCTTCCGGAAAACCTTTGACAGCAGTAGCATCCACGATCAAAACAAGTTCACCAGGAAGATTCTTTTTTGTTTCTTGTAACTTCTTTTTTGTTTCTTCTTTTAATTGTATTTGATTGTAGTAGATGCAATTGCAGGGTTGACGATATTGAGTTTTCCGTGTGGTTGAAAGTGAAGAAGATGTGATATACTTGTATATTCTTGCTCAGTTGATTCAATAGAAAAGAAATACTTTTAATTTTTTCACCCCTTTCTTTTGGTTTCAAGTGAAAATCCAAAAGGTGTCTGTGCCCAATCCTTAAACGCGCCAAAAACATTGCCTATCAATATCATAACTGGTAGTTTTGACAGTAGGTTGTAAGGAACACGTTGCGGGCACACGTATGTTAAACTGGTAAGTAAAAGAGGAAATTAGATAATCGAAGCTTCCTGGCCTGCAAAACAGATCTGGTCCGTGGCGAGGCCAACTTCAAGAAATTTCTAGGTTGTGTTGTGTTACCGAGTGTGTGATCCAAAACACTATACATATAAATTTTCCCATTATTGCTCGGCCCCATACCTACAAGATAGAAGATACCTTCTTTGAGATTGACGAAGAAGTAGTACAGTATATACTCAGTACAGGCTGCATTTTTATTTTTCGCATTTCTAGTCCCTCCTCCTCCCCATTTGGGTTGTGTACAGACAGAAACTGGAAATAAGGGCAGGCAAAATTTAGATGCATACACAGATTAACCTTATTGGTATCAAATGGATCCGAGCAGCAGCATTGAACTGAAGATAATGCATGGTAAGGATCTAAGCGCATTCAATTTCTTCCAGAAGCTGCAGGTTTACGTGTTGGTTTCCATCATCAGCGACGATTCCGATCAGATAGAGCTAAAGAAGAAGGAGCAGCAACAGCCACAAAGAACTCCCGCGGATACGGAAGGAGATGCAAACCCAGAATGGAAACACGAGATGCGCTTCCATCTCACCGAGGAAGTGTTGTGCCATCAAGACCACATCTTTATCCTCTTCGATCTCCGCCACGAGGGTCTTTATTTTGGGGACAAAGTTATCGGGGAAGTCCGGGTTCCTCTGAAAGATTTGATCCAACAAAGCTATGGAGGAATTGTCAGGTTTGTTAGTTATGAGGTGCGGTCTCCCGACGGAAAACCCGCCGGAGTCCTGCATTTTTCTTTTAAGGTGAACAACGGCGGGATTGATTCCACCCCGTCAGCACCCCCAGCCCCAGAGCTTAACATCACCGGTTATACAATACAAGATTTTCACCACCACCCGTCGCGTCCTCAGATTTCCTATCCTCCTCAAAGCCAATCGTTATATCCATCCCTGGAGGAATTAGAAGACAAAAGCAATACCCATCACCACCACCATCATCAGAATTACTCTACTACTCTACCTCAGGTTCAATATCCGTCACTACTGGAACCCCAAGGCAATACCCATCATCATAGTTACTCCACTCCTCCACCTCAGGTTCACTATCCATCACATCTAATACCACACGACTCCCCATCCCACGAAAACTATTATCCCCCACCCCCACCACCACCAGCACTTGCATATTATCGACCTCCGCCTCCGCCACCGCCGCCAGCAGGGATGGTTCACGGAGCATGTTACCCCCACCCTCCTTACCCACCAGTCCAACAACATCCTTGGCCGCCTGGGAGTGGAGGTCATGTGCATGTAAGGCATGAGAGCTGGAATAACCTGCCTTCTTCTGGACAATCTCACACGTTACGGCCACAGCCTGATGCTTATGAAGCAAGTAGAGATATTCATCCAGCATATTGGAATTGATGGGAGGTGAGGACCCTACTGAACTATATGTAATTTTGTATGGTTTCTGATTGAGTTGTAAAGTTTGATATCATGCTGGTGCTATAAAATGTATGATTGATTGTATGAATTAGGATGTTATGCTTATGCAGGTGGTGTCCCAGTTTTATTTATTTGTTAGTTGCAAACAGGAGCAATAACAAAAGGAACCTTTCCTAATTTGATATCTTATCTTTTGGATCATGCTCACACAAAAAAGTTCAACTAGCATTGTTTCCAGAGAGTAACCATATGATTCTATTTTGTAAGAGATTTCGTTAGTAACAAAAAAGTTCAACTAGCATTGTTTCTTCCCTTCATAGATGGTATATGGTAGCATTCCGAGCAATACATGATACAGATTGGTTTCAGATTTTGTCCAACAAAACTTAAATCGCTAAAACCAACTGATGAACACCACATTTCTACGAATATCACACCAGACACGGGAGAAGTAGCTGCAATATAAAAACAGATGGTATCATGACTACTCAAATTGAGAACAGAAAGTGGCAAAGACTGTCTTCAGTCAACCCCCTGCTCCTGGACTTGACAATAGTGTCGAGCTTATCTAAGGTTAACCAATCAACAAACCTATACTTGGGTATATTGGCAGGCCCCAGATCAGATTAATCTGTCTTGGCTTTTTGACACCGATGTGCTCCCCTGGACACTGTGAAAAACTCTCAAATGATCTGATCAAAAGAAGCAATTTTATAATACGTCATTCTGCTTCTTGTTATTTTTTTTATTTTTGTTGTATCTATTATTTGTTTTCCTATTATTAATTTTTGTACTCTTAATATTTATCTTATATCTTTTGTTATTATTTCAATATTGTTATCATGGCCAATATTATAAAATCTGAATTTGAGGTCCTTGACATTTTCAAAAGAAATTATTTGTCATGGGCACTGATGCTGAAATATATGCAGATGGTAATAGTCTGGAAGACACTATAAAAAAAAAAAAACAAAGCATCTAGTTCAAATAAGACAAAAGTTATAATTTTTCTTCAAAGATCCTACAGATCTTTGGTGGAATTTAAATGAAATGTATGATCACCAGAAGATTATCATTCTCCTAAAAGCTCGTTATAAGTGGATGCAGCTAAGTTATAATATTTTAAATTTGTGCACAAATATAATTCAACTATATTTGGAATAAGCTCTCAAATAAAATTATGTGGAGAAAATATTACTGATACTGATATGTTAGAAAAAAAATATTCTTTACTTTTCATGCATCAAATATGCTCTTGCAGCAGTAATATCGTGAAAAAGATTTCACAAAATATTCAGATTTAGTTTAATGCCTCCTTGTGGCTGAACAAAATAATGAGTTATTAATGAAAAATTATGAATCCCATCTAACTGTTTTGGCTCCATTCCCTGAAGCGAATGTGACAGTATATGATGATTTTGGTCGTGACCGTTAACATACAATTGGTGCCGTATAGCAAGGCATCTGGTAGAACTTTATCAAGTGTTCTTGATGGGCAAACTTAAAATTGTTGAAACCAACTTTGTTCAAGATGATACCAACTTCCAAACGGATTCATTTTTAGAGGTTGTTGTTTACTTTTGCTTACTCTAACGGTGCAAGTGAATATATATTTTTATGATCAAAATACAAAAGAAAAATTATTTCAATTTTCATGTTTAGCTTTATCATATTATCATGTTTTATATTTTATCTTATTTTATCTTTTTTTTTACTTATATTTATTTTGCAATATCATCTATGTGTTAAATTTTTAATGTGAATATGAAACTATGTATATGGTTTCTGTAGTAATGACTCAAGCATTTCTCTTGAAGACAATGTAATAATGCATTCCGTATTTAATAAACGGAAATATTTTCTTTCTTTAAAGTTTGAAAAGACATATATTGGTATAATCTCTGGTAGTACAAAAATAATTAAAGGCTTCGAAATAGCTCAAATTTTACTACCGAAAGGAATACAAATGATTATTGAAGATGCTTTATTCTCTTCAAAGTCTCAAAGAAATTTGTTGAGTTTTAAGGATATCTGTTTAAATGGATACCATATTGAGACGATGAGTGAAAGAGACGTTGAATATCTCTACATTGTTGGCCTAATTGGGCATACATACATTACAAAGATTACTCCTGCAAATAACAAATAAGTAGTGGAAAAATTACTTGTATTATTCTTTGGATTGCACTACACATATATTCGAGTCATTAAAAGTTATTTTGTCCAGAAGTTGGGACTAACCTAATGCTAGCTAATGAGTAATTTGGCATGACTGGCAGAATTATTGAAAATTCATTTTGTCATTCATTGAAAAAACCAGAAATTTTTCCAATCCAATGAATTTTCATGTGTTGCTTGCTCATAAGGAAAATTAATTATTTGGCCTTCATATGATAAGTTTGGTTTAGAATCACTGGCATTTTTGGAAAAAATTCAGGGTGATATTTGTGGACCCATACATCCACCATGTGGACCATTTAAATATTTATGGTTTTAATCGATGCATCGATCAGAAGGTCCCTTGCGTGCTTATTGTCCTCACGCAATTCGGCATTTGGGCGTTTATTATCACAATTAATCAAATTGCTAGCACGCATCTGTGATCATGCAACTAAGACTACACGTCTTCATAATGCTGCTGAATTACCCTCTAAGGCATTTAATGATTACTGTATATCAATTGGAATTGTGGTTGAACATCCTATAGCTCATGTTCATATCCAAAACGATTTAGCAGAATCGTTTATTAAATGCCTCTAATTAATTGCAAGGCCATTATTGATGAGATGTAAACTCCATATTTCTACTTGGGACATTCTATTTTGCATGTAGCAACACTTGTGCGCATCAGGCGAATAAGTCAATATAAGCTTTCTCCCATTCAATTGGTTCTTGGTCACAAACCTAATGTCTCCCTTCTTCAAACTTTTGGTTGCAGTATATGTGCTAATTGCTCCACTACAACGAACTAGATTGGGTCCTCAAAGAAGATTGAAAATATATGTTGGGTATGAATCTCCATCAATTATAAAATATTTGAAACCATTAATTAGAGATTTATTCACAACAAAATTTGTTGATTGTCACTTTGATGAAAATGTTTACTCAACACTAGGGGAAGAAAATAAGTAACCGGATAAAGAGATTAAATATCATTATCTAGTTTTGATTCTCGAACAAGTTGTTAGCCCAGATAGGCCTGAGAGGAGAGGGGGGAGAGGGGGGGGGGGGGGGGGGGGGGGGGGGGGGGGGGGGTGGTGAATCAGGCTACCCCTTAATCGCTGTTGGTTTCTGAAAAACCAGATGGTTTCTTCACAAACCACTCACTCGCAGAACTGACAGTAATCACAAGCAGAATTATAAGAGCGCAGAGGGAAGAGAGAATATGACACAGTGATTTTAGAGTGGTTCCCCCTCACCAGGTACTCCACTACCTAAAGGACCCTCCTTTAGGATTTCAAACCCTCACTAACTTAGGCTTTTGTGGGATCAGCCTCAACCTATTACAGAAACCAAGCTTTTGCAGGCTAAGCTCAAACCTTTACACACACAAGCTTTTGCAGGCTAAGCTCTAACCTTTACAAGTTTTTCCCAGGCTAAACTCTAACCTTTACTCAAATCAAAACCCTGATTTGAGGACCCAACAATACTACACCAGTCTTGCCTAAATACTCTATCCTTTGTAAGGACTTGGAGAACAAGATTAAGCACAGATTCAAAGCTCTCAAGAACAGCAAGAACACAACAGGTATAAGCTCAAGAATCAACTCAATAGCACGTTTTCAAATGGCTGGGTTAAGGAAGAAAGATATGCAATGGCCTTCCTTATATAGTGCTTGAGTTGGTGGGGGTAGGTGAGATATTTTTCTCTTCCTCCAACGGCTACAATCTCCCATGAAGCTCCAGATCAGACCTTGATGCTCTGCAGGATGCTGCTGCTTCATTTTGAGGAAGTCCACTCTTCATTTGCCTTCATTATACAAAGACTTTCCATTTTTGGCAATTCGGACCACAAAGTTGGACCACATGGTCCCCTTCACATAATTGATCAAAGAGAGGTGAGAGACAAGGGTTGAAGTCTTCTCTCCAGTGTTGGACCATTTTCTCTGCCCGTTGGAATAGTTGGGAGTTGGCCTTAATTGCTGTATGGACCATTGGGACCACTTGGCCACTTGCAGTTGGGACTACGATGTTGTCAGACAGGTGTGGTTTCTTCTGAAACCAAGCTGAAAACCAAGCTGCGAGAAAACTCAACACAAGTATATATGGCAAACATCTAATCTAGTTTGTTAGTCATCAAAATCATAATATATCAACACACTAAACATGGTTAATTATGGATTAACACTAATTAAAGTATTAGACCCATGTTTAGGCTAACAATCTCTCCCTTTTCGATGATGACAAACATTGTATTGATCTCTGCAAAACTGGGGTTAGTAAAAATAGCACTTCATATAAGCACACTCCCCCTGCTTGAATACTCCCCCTATAACAAATACTTTTGTGCATAAAGCACCATTGGCTTTTTCAACTTAGCCAAAAACCCCCCCTGCTTATAACACCAATCATCTAGCATACATTGACAACAGCAGAGTAGCGCAATAATGATCAACATTCAACAATAATCATCCATAACGTATGCTTAATAGAGTTGGATTCCAGATTCATTGACAACAGCAGAGTAGCGCAATAATAATCAACAATCAACAATAATCATCCATAACGTATGCTTAACAGAGTTGGATTCCAGATTCCAACCAACCAAGAATTTTCTCCCCCTTTTGGCATCAACAAAAGATAAGAAGGACAAAGGGTAGAAATAACAGGCATATTATAAGAAAAAAAACATAATATCCAAATAGCAAATATCCAAACTGAAAACAGAAACAGAATTAAAGACATTGTTCAGAACATCAAAACCAATCATAAGAACCAACATAAAAACCATGATAAGAACCATAGTAGGAACCATGCTATAAACTATGAAGAACACAAAATCCAATGCATGTCCTAGGGGCATCAGCTGTTGAGGCATCACTCATCATCAGTATCTGACTCAAGAAGAGAGACAATTTGGTCCAGAGAGTCCATCACTTTATCCTAAGATCATTAATCTGCTCCTGGATGTCCTCTTTTGGTGTCTCAGTTGTCTCAGTAGAAGCAACAGCTTCTTTGCTTACTTTCAGCACAGTTGCCATCAAACCTTGTTCAACCTCTTCGTGCTCTTGTTGTGGCAGATTGAGATCAACAGTGAGTGTCTGTTCTGGTAGTGGCATAGTTATAGTAGGAGAAACCACTGCTGAAACCACCTCTGGAACCATTTTAATAGCCACATCAAAAAAGAACAAGTTGGTCTTATTACCAACTTCTTGATCATCCTTTTCTTTAGCATCTGAATGGTCAACTCCCTTACGCAATGCCCTTCGGTAGGAGTCCTCTTCTTTCATAGAAGGTTTACGGATGAAGCTCTCTGGAAGGGTCTGATCTTTGATGAGAAAGTCTGAGATCATGTCCCCAAACTCTTCTCTTTTCTTCTCATAGTATAGCTTTAAATCATGACCAGGTGGAGGTACTGAACCCTTAACGAACATATCAATCATGAAGCTGACTAGGCTAGGTGTAAATATGGGTGTTTCTTCTGTGAGTATAAAGGATTTACTAGTACTAGGCTTTTCAACAGGTGTATGTTGAGTAGGGTTGGTTTTCTCATGAGCAACAGGTAAAGGTTTGCAAAAAATAATAGGATCTGGACACAGCACATCAGAATGGAGTATATTACCCGATTGAGAAGCTTTGAGCCAAGACAATGTGGAAGATCCTTCAAGAATAGTGCTCTTCTCTATGGTTGGCCAAGGCTCTTGATCAAGCCAAACCATTCCACATATCTTCTGAACTTCATGCTTTTCCCAAGCCTCTTTGAACTTCTCAGGTCTTTCAGCACTTGCAACCCCAGATTGGGTGGTGAGTTTAGGAGCACTGGCTTCTTCTATTGATTTTAGTTCAAGCACCATTTTGAGGTGTGCAAGCTTTTTGAGGTGTGCAATCTTGGCAGCCTTAATCTCTTCTCGACTTTGTGGCTTTGATTCGGAAGTGTTGGATGAGGAGGAAGTTTGTTCATAAACATTCTTCTTAGACTTGGCTATTTTGGTGTTTCGTTTCCTCATCTTGCAAGTGTTTGGATTTGATAGCAACTCAGGCTTGGAATAGAGAAGGAGTTTTAGGGATAGAGTTTTGAGTCAATAGAAGTTATGTTCATGAAGAAGAGTGGGTGGGGTATAGAAGAAGTGGATGTAACTGGTTAAGGGAAGTGGATTATTGAAGAGAGAGTGGCAAAGGAATCGGAACAGATCACAGGTGGAAGTAACGGTCAAATGCATTTACTTCTCCCCCCACCTTTTCAGCTTTTGTCGGGTATGACCCACCGTGGTCCCCAACTGTTTGAAACTTTTGGACCACTTTGACCTTTATCTTATACCAGCAAAGATCCTGTGATTAACCCCACCAGATATCATCATTTTGACTTTCCCAAAGTACTCAGATTTGCTCCCCCAACTTGCCAAGATGCCATTGTCCGTTGGGTAATAACTGTTGGACATTTGGTTTTTCCCTAAAACCAAGTTACCTTCTGTTCACAAACTGAAAGCTTCCTAGGCGCCCAAAATTCAAATTATTTTCATTTGAATCCATCAGAGTCCTTCTGATTTAGAATTCTCACCTGAAGAGATGTTTTTGTCCATTGGATAATGACTGCAGAGTATTTTGTTTCTCCAAAGATCAAGATTATCCATTCTTCCATTTGCCTTAACTTTTGATCATAATGCCTCAAGATATTTCCTCATATGCCAGAATGTAATGTGAACGTGTGTGTATGAGGTGTAATGAATGCAATAAGACTAATATGGTCATGTATGCACATAATAAGAGGATGCATGGTTTGTTCAAAGACCAAGTATAAAACCAAGTATAAAAACCACGCATAAAACCAAGTATCAAACCAAGTAAGTATAAGAGTCAAGGTAAGTTACACATTCCAAGTTCAAGTCTGATCTTGGTGAATTGATCCTCTTTGAGTGGCTTTGTAAAGATATCAGCAAGCTGATTTTCAGTCTTCACGAATTCAATTACCACATCCTTCTTCAACACATAGTCTCGGATAAAATGATGCCTCACTTCAATGTGCTTGGTCCGAGAGTGTTGTACATGATTCTTGGTCAGATTAATAGCACTAGAGTTGTCACAATAGATTGTCACACAATTAAATGTTAGTCCATAACCACTTAAAGTCTGTTTCATCCATAGGACTTGTGCACAACAAGCTCCTGCTGCAACATATTCAGCCTCAGTGGTTGAGGTTGCAACAGAATTTTGCTTCTTGCTTTACCAAGACACAAGAGACTGCCCAATTAATTGGCATGTCCCACTTGTGCTTTTTCGATCTAATGTGCACCCTGCAAAATCTGCATCTGAATAACTTGTTAGCTCAAAAGTACTGACTTTAGGATACCATAAACCAAGAGAGGATGTTCCCTTAAGATACTTGAATATGCGCTTAATTGCTTTAAGGTGAGACTCTTTAGGGCATGATTGAAATCTTGCACATAAACATACACTGAACATTATATCAGGTCTTGTTGCAGTGAGATAAAGAAGACTACCTATCATGCCTCTGTACATCTTTATATCAGCATCCTTACCAAGATCATCCATGTCAAGTTTGGTGGATGTGCTCATAGGGGTGGCACTAGGCTTGGTTTTACTCAAACCAAAGCGCTTCAACAACTCCCAAGTGTACTTAGCTTGATTAATGAAAATACCACCATCAAGCTGCTTAACTTGGAATCCCAGAAAGTAATTTAGCTCACCCATCATGCTCATTTCGAATTCATTATGCATAAGCTTCTCAAATTCCTTGCAAAGCAAATCATTAGTTGCTTCAAACAAAATATCATCAACATAGATTTGCACAATGATAACATCACTTTTGTTAGTTCTAACAAATAATGTTGAATCAACTTTGCCTATAGAGAAGCCTTTAGACACAAGATAAGAACTTAATCTATCATACCATGCTCTAGGAGCTTGTTTAAGTCCATATAATGCCTTTTTAAGCTCATAAACATGCTCAGGATGGTCTTGCTCAACAAAAAATTCTTCTAAGATATGTCCATTTAAGAATGCACTCTTAACATCCATTTGATATAACTTGAAGGATTTATATGATGCAAATGCAAGTAGCATACGAATGGACTCTAATCTAGCAACAGGAGCAAAGGTCTCATCATAATCAATACCTTCCTTTTGATTATACCCTTGAGCAACTAACCTTGCTTTGTTTCTTACCACAACACCATTCTCATCAAGTTTTTTTTCTGAAAACCCATTTGGTTCCAATGACTGGATGCTCAGCAGGTCTAGGCACAAGTTCCCAAACATCACTTCTCTTGAACTGATTTAACTCTTCTTGCATCACCATTACCCTATTTTCATCAAGAATAGCCTCTTTTGCACTCTTGGGTTCCACTTGTGAGAGGAATGCAAGATGTGAGTTGACATTGTGTAGTGAGGATCTAGTAGTCACCCCTTTAGATAAGTCTCCAAGTATAACCTCTGTTGAGTGTCCTCTGGGTGCTCTCACATTTCCATGAGATGTAGATCCTTGTTCTGCATCATTTAGTTTGTCCCTAAAACCACGTGGTTCCACCATTGGTTCCATGCTTGGTTGTGAACCTGGTCGCACAGTTGGTTCTTGCATGGGTAGTGGAAGAGGCTCCAATTCAGGAGGTTCTTCCTCTTTTTCAACAGTCCCATTAATGCTCATGAACTGTGGTTGATTTTCAGGTGCAGTATCTATGACTATATCATCACATGCATCATATGGGTCAATCTCATCAAAAACAGCATGTATGGTTTCTTCAACAACCAAGGTTCTCTTGTTATAGACTCGATATGCTTTACTAGTTAGAGAGTATCCAAGAAATATACCATCATCAGATTTAGCCTCAAATTTATCAAGATTGTCCTTAGTATTGAGAATGTACCATTTAGACCCAAATACTTTAAAATAACCAATGCTTGGTTTCTTATCAAACCAAATCTCATAGGGAGTCTTTTCAATCAAAGGACGTAATGATACTCTATTCAAAATGTAACAGGCTGTGTTTACACCCTCTGCCCAGAAGTAGGTAGGTAACTTATGCTCATTAAGCATAGTTCTAGCCATTTCTTGCAAAGTTCGATTCTTCCTTTCAGCTACCCCATTTTGTTGAGGCGTTCTAGGAGTCGAAAAGGTGTGTTCAATACCACTTTGCTCATAGAAGTGTTTAAATACAAGATTATCAAATTCTCCACCATGATCACTTCTTATTTTTGAAATCTTGTAGCCTTTTTCATTTTGTAGACGCCTAACAAGAGTACCAAATTCATAGCATGCATGATCTTTTTGTGCAAGAAATAATACCCATGTATATCTTGAATAATCATCCACAATCACAAATACATAACTCTTACCACCTAGACTTACTGTTCTCATAGGTCCAAACAAGTCAATATGCAATAATTCAAGGGGCCTAGATGTAGAAATAGTATGCTTAGGTTTAAAGGAACTTTTAACCTGTTTTCCAAGCTGACAGGCTCTACATGTGGTTTCTTTCTCATACTTGAGCTTAGGCAAACATCTTACCAACTCCTTTTTGGAAAAATTTGAGATGAGCTCTAAATTTGCATGGCCAAGCCTTCTGTGCCAAAGGGTTGGTGTCCCTGTTCTTGCAGTTAAACACTTGAACTCAGGGTCAGAAACATTGCATAAGTTTATAGAATATATGTTGCCTTTTCTGTTGCCAACAAAAACCACTTGGTTTTTGTCTAAAACCAAACATCTAGAAGTTTCAAAAACAACCCTATATCCTTTATCACATAACTGGCTAATACTTAGCAGATTATACTTCAAATAAAACATGCTCAATAACAGGGTTAGAGCCAACATTACCAAGACCAAGGATTTTCCCTTTTGACTTATCACCAAAAGTTACATTACCTCGGTCCTTCTCAGTTAGGGATGAGAACATGGATAAGTCTCCCCAGTATACGGAACTTGTGGGTGACAGGTTCTAGGTAAGTAGGGATCATAGGACAGTTATACTAGTTCGAAATCCATGGGTTTGTTTGAACCCAGGAACAGGGTTAGGCTTGGTTCCTTTCGGAACCCACACATACTTCACATTACTGTTTCTCTTCTTAAACCAACAAGTTCTAATACCATGACCAGCTTTACCACAACCATAGCATGTAATATGAGATGCATTGAATCCATGTGAATGCATATGATAGTTTCTCCTAGGTGGATACATCTTTGTCCTAGGTGTATATGGTTTTCCAGACCTAGTTCGAACGAATGGCACATACTGGTTTGGTTTGTTAAAAACCACACTGGAATCCTCTGGTTTGTATGCCTTGTTAGGAGATCTGTGTCTATATTGCATTCTGGATCCTATCTTAGCATTCTTAGCAGTCTGATATTGTTTGTTAGCATGCACATAAGTAGCTAGAGGCACATCAGATCCCGCCTTGACAAAATGCACAGAAGTGTTTGGTTTTTCAAAAACCACATGTGTAGCCCCTATTCCTTCTTTCTGCACAGAGTGTCTTTGCTGTCCTAACAATATATTTAGATTTGCAGTTCCACTGGTGAATTTCTCAAGAGACTGTTTAAGATCTCTAACTTCCTCTTTGAGCTTACTATTCTCCGTGACCACCAACTCACTATTAGCATTACTAGAAGCATTTAATTTTTCTAGTTCACTATGAGCAACTTTTTCAGCTTTTAGAGTTTCATATGACCTACAAACTTCAGTATGAGCAGTATCAAGCTTTTCATATGCATTTCTATGTGCATCAACATCATATTCAAGTAAATCAATGCGCTTCTTATATGCTTAGTTCTTTTTAAGAACTTCCTTATATCTATCATGCAATTCAGCAAAAGCATCTTATAATTCATCAAAAGTAAAGTCAGGTGAGTCATCTACCTCAGAATCTTCTTGAGCCATGAGACACAAGTTTGCATCCTCATCTGCCTCAGAATCACTTGAAGAATTCGAGTCATCCCAAGCAAACATGACCTTCTTCCCTTTGATTTTTGAAGAATCATATCTGTTCTTCTTTTGGTAGGGACACTCTGATTTGATGTGACCAGGGCGGTTGCAACCAAAGCATGTCAGGGGGTCCCTTTTTGGCTCATCAATCTTCACACTTTTAGAACTTCTTCCCTTGAGTTGCTTCTTCTTGAAGTATCTTACAAATCTCTTTGTAAGAAGTGCAACATCTGAATCACTATCATCATCAGAATCTTGGGATTTTAAGGCCAGGTCCTTCTTCTTTGGTTCCTTGGTTTCAAGCTTGGAACCATGCACTATAAGCTTGCTAATCAGCTCATCATAGGTGAGAGTGTTCAAGTTCTGAGCTTCTTCTATGGCAGTAACCTTGGGCTCCTATTCCTTAGGTAGGGACCTAAGTACCTTTGCAACCTTCTCTCTGTCTGTAATAACCTTCCCAAGAGTTGCAAGACTGTTTCACGTAATTGTGAAGCGAGTATCCATCTCCTGTATGGTTTTACCAAAAACCATCTGAAACAGTTCATAGTCCCTCATGAGATGATGGAGCCTTGACTCCTTCACTTGGTTTGTGCCTTCATGAGTGACACATAGAAGCCTCCAGATCTCATAGGCAGTTTCACAAGATCTGACTCTTTGAAACTCACTCTCACTTATTCCACAAAGAAGCACATTCTTGGCTTGAGCATCAAGCTTAGCCTTTTTGAGCTCCTCTCCTGACCAGAACTGCATATCCCTTAGTGGTCTGGCATAAGGATGCTGGACTATGTTCCACATCTCCAGATCTTTTCCTTCAAAGAAGATCTTCATTCTGAACCTCCAGTAATCAAAGTTTGCACCATCGAAGTAGGGTGCTTTGTTGATGCTATTACCCTCATAAGCCATGATCTTTGCCTCTGGATGTTACTCCTTGTACTGAGGACGTGGCTCCGCTACCAATTGTTAGCCCAGATAGGCCTGAGAGGGGGGGGGGGGGGGGGGGGGGGTTTGGGGGTGAATCAGGCTACCCCTTAATCGCTGTTGGTTTCTGGTTTGGTTTCTGAAAAACCAGATGGTTTCTTCACAAACCACTCACTCGCAGAACTGACAGTAATCACAAGCAGAATTATAAGAGCGCAGAGGGAAGAGAGAATATGACACAGTGATTTTAGAGTGGTTCCCCCTCACCAGGTACTCCACTACCTAAAGGACCCTTCTTTAGGATTTCAAACCCTCACTAACTTAGGCTTTTGCGGGATCAGCCTCAACCTATTACAAAAACCAAGCTTTTGCAGGCTAAGCTCAAACCTTTACACACACAAGCTTTTGCAGGCTTAGCTCTAACCTTTACAAGTTTTTCTCAGGCTAAACTCTAACCTTTACTCAAATCAAAACCCTAATTTGAGGACCCAACAATACTACACTAGTCTTGCCTAAATACTCTACCCTTTGTAAGGACTTGGAGAACAAGATTAAGCACAAATTCAAAGCTCTCAAGAACAGCAAGAACACAGCAGGTATAAGCTCAAGAATCAACTCAATAGCACGTTTTCAAATGGCTGGGTTAAGGAAGAAAGATATGCAATGGCCTTCCTTATATAGTGCTTGAGTTGGTGGGGGTAGGTGAGATATTTTTCTCTTCCTCCAATGGCTACAATCTCCCATGAAGCTCCAGATCAGACCTTGATGCTCTGCAGGATGCTACTGCTTCATTTTGAGGAAGTCCACTCTCCATTTGCCTTCATTATACAAAGACTTTCCATTTTTGGCAATTCGGACCACAAAGTTGGACCACATGGTCCCCTTTATATAATTGATCAAAGAGAGGTGAGAGACAAGGGCTGAAGTCTTCTCTCTAGTGTTGAACCATTTTCTCTACCCGTTGGAGTAGTTGGGAGTTGGCCTTAATTGCTGTATGGACCATTGGGACCACTTGGCCACTTGCAGCTGGGACTACGATGTTGTCAGACAGGTGTGGTTTCTTATGAAACCAAGCTGAGAAACTAAGCTGAAAACCAAGCTGCGAGAAAACTCAACACAAGTATATATGGCAAACATCTAATCTAGTTTGTTAGTCATCAAAATCATAATATATCAACACACTAAACATGGTTAATTATGGATTAACACTAATTAAAGTATTAGACCCATGTTTAGGCTAACACAAGTCAGTGTAAACTTGAGGTTCAAAAAAGATGATTCATTTACAAAATATTACAAATCAATTGTGAAGCGCCCCGACCCGTATTTACCGTTCCGGGTAAACACGTGCCAGAACTATTCTTATTACAGTAGCAGACAGTACTTGTAATACAAAATACAGAACCAAGCAAACTCAATTACAACATCTGTCACCCGATCCCGGGGACCATCATTCAAACCACAATACTCTCAAAGTTCAACAGCATCAACAGAATACATATGATACAACAATAAATAAAATACAGCAGCGGAAGTCTTAGAATGAGATGCAGTGGAGGTATGGATCCGGGGTCTGGTGGAGTAGAAACAGCAGCTGACCGAACCACGTACCTGTACTACGAGCAACTCATCCTACGGGATGAAACCCCGCAGGCGAGGGGTGAGTCCGAAGTGCTCACCGACGAAGGATAAACAGTAATATGCAGGCAAACACAATACTTTCGAAGGAAATACAAGCAAAAGACAAATCAAAGATTCAACCAGAACATAATTGAGCCAAGACCAAAAGACAATATAATTTCCAATTTTATCTTCAGCGGCCCTGTCACTGGACAAGCTAGGGTCGTACCTTGTTATTAACATGTTCTGGGTGCTAGATCAAACCAAGAGAGCCCAGGGATCGACATCCCAAAAATAGATCCCAAGGATAGACATCCCAAGCATAGACATGCTTATCACAAGTAACCCAGAACATACCACCACAAAACAGTCTCTAATCATCGAGTCGTACCACTACTTTCCTAGTGACAATAAAGTCGTCAACACAACATCCAATTATCCAATTATTTCATCATATCAGTTTATCCACAATCAATAAATCAACAACAACAGCAGTAACACCACAATCAAACTCAATTGGCTCAGCAGTTCAATCAAACAATAATTATCAGAGAAACAAACACAGTATTATGTGCAACATATCAAAGGTTATCCATCCTCACCTCAGCCGATTTCCCTACTCCTGAAAGTCCTCGAGATGTTCCGGCTCTGGTTCCTCGGGATATTGCTCGTTATCAGCTCCTATATCAAACAATAATATATGCACACATAAGATGCACAATCGTGATATGCAAATGATAACTAATACTATAAACCGCAAAGTAAGACACTACGCCCACTCGGTGATCTTCTCTGGTTACGTTCCGTTATCATCATAATTCACCATTTAATTTTAAGTGTCAAATAATACCGTACTTATACCTATACCCGGTTATTATTCCGGTATGTACTTTGATAATACCCTTTCCAAATTATTTTCTCAAAATAATTATTATGTACCATATATATTTCCCAAAATATTATTTCCAGAAAAA
>JAKUCV010001987.1:0-10598 GCA_028386065.3 Turnera subulata | reverse complement strand
ATTGACTCGAGAGCACATTGGGCCCAGTCGACATCAATCCACCTTCAAGGAGGTGTCGACATATCCATTTTATTAATTATAGTTGTCAAATTAAAATCAACTAGTTTTATTTTAATTTTATTATTGTAAGGATTTAATTAGTGTCCAAGTTATGTGGGCTCAATTAAATCCTAGTCCATCTAGTAATAGGAGAGGAGGTTCCAAAACTTGGAGTTCAAGGAGGAGCTGACGTTACTATTCACCGACGTACTGTTCACCGACGTTACTGTTCACCGATTTTGAGGAGGTGTGTTCTTCTATAAATAGAGACCTAGGGGTTCATTGTTAGATAGATTATTTGAGTAATAAAAAGTTCAGTTAAACTTGAATAATCTCGGCCCAAAGAGAGGAGTCTCTTTGTTTGTTTTATCATTTGTGCTTTGTTTCTTTGTTGTCTAGCACCGAGAGTTTAGGAGGTGGAGGGGCTTTCGCGTTCATCTGTTGCCTAACACGGATTGTTAGGAGGTGAAGAGCATCAGCGCAAGAACAGTGCACAATTGGTTGTGATTTGAGATCGGGACAACTTTAGATACGAAGGTGCTTCTAGGACCGGCTAGGTGTGTTGTCGTATCAATTTTGGTAGCGGAGCTCAGGTTATCAAATCGATCAACTATCCTTTTATTTTTCTGTTGATTATTATTCTGCCGCAATTATTATTATTATTATTATTATTATTATTATTATTTTTTTTAAAAAAAAGAAAGAAAGAGAGAGAAATAAAGTATTTGATTACCGAGAATCGTTTGCAAGAGTAGTTGAGGTTATTAGCTCAAGACAATGTCGCAGTCACCAAATAGCCAGAACTCGGAGAGCAGCAAGCAAGACGGACAAGGAGAGTCTTTACAATGGAGAGCATTGGAAGATGAGGTTCTCCATCTCAAGAACCAGTTGCTCGATAAATCTGATGAGCTTGCCGAGCATAGGCGCAAACAAGACAACGACATGGCGGAGCTGAAGCGCATGCTTGCAAGCTTGGTCGTCGAGAAGGAGCAGCAGCAACCACCACGTCAACAGCAACAACAACAGCCTCCTCCACGCCAACAGCAACAAGACCCGCCAATAGCAGAGGGACCGCAGCGAAGGGGTGAGATGCCCGAACCCCGGGAACAAGTTGAACCTCGGAGACGTTTGGAAGGCGAGTTTGATAGATGCAATACACTCAGACTTCAAAAGATGCCCGAGCTACAAAAGGTGATCTTCTATACTAGATGTTCTGTGAAGGAAAAAAATTGTAGCTTGAAAGTTGATGCAGGAAGATGTACCAACATGGTGAGTACATATGTTGTGGACACGCTAGGATTGGAGTGTATGATGCATCCTAGACCTTATTGGCTAAAAGGGAAGAATGACATGAGAGAGATCAAGGTAACGAAACAAGTCCTTGTTTCTTTTTCAATTGGGAGGTATTCTGACCAAGTGTTGTGTGATGTTGTGCCTATGGACGAGAACCATCTGTTGCTCGGTAGACCCTGGCAATTTGATAGGAGAGTGGCTCCTGAGAGAGATAAGAGTAGGTACTCATTATACATGGGGGATCAAAGGTTTTTCCTTCGGCCATTGTCTCCACAAGAAGTCAATGAAGATCAATTGCATATTAAAAGAAGAGTGGAAGCATGGAAAGCCGAGCAGGCCAAAGCTCAAGCAAAGTATGAGGAAGAGAGGAAGGCTGAGGGCCTTGCAAACGGAGAGCTAGAGAGGAAGGCTGAGAGCCTTGAAAAAGGAGAGCTAGAGAGGAAGGCTAAGAGCCTTGCAAAAGGAGAGCTAGAGAGGAAGGCTGAGAGCCTTGCAAAAGAAGAGGAGAGTTCAAAAGAAAATAAGAGTAAGAAGAAGGAAGAAGAAGTAGAATTGGAGGAGAAAGGAAAGAAAGAGGAAGCCGAGTGTGAGGAAAGAAAAGAGATAAAAGAAGCCTCAAAAGAAATTGTGTTAAAAGGCTCAAATGAGAGAGATGTGAGGGTTGACTATGAGAAAAAGAAGAGTTTGTTTGTACTTTTGTACAAGGAAGCTTGGTTCAAATCTAACCTTTACCCTCGTCTATCTAGTTTTGTTGTTGTTTCCTTGCAGGATTTTAGGGATGCTTACCCTAAGGAGTGGAAGGAACAAACTAATGCTAGTTGCATGATGCTTGATCCGGGAGGAGAAGCTACGCGCATCAAGCTTGATCCTCCACGCATAAAGCTTGGTATCGATTCGAGGACGAATCGTTTTGAGCAGGGAGGGAATGATACAAATGGAGGCAGGCTTAGAGGTTCGAGGAATGATGCACACCAAGGCAACCATGAAGGAAACAATGGCGACAAACATGGAGCTAATGATGCAAACCAAGGCAAGACTAATACACGCCAAGGCGACCAAGGAAGAAGCAATAGAGACAAACATGGAGCTTGGATGTATTCCAACAAGCTCACTGTGTATTCCAACAAGCTCACTTTCCGAATCATATCCAAGATTCGTACTCACAAGAAGTTTAAGAAGAGATGGAAAATCAAGATTGGAGAGGAGCTGAAACTGAAGCCCAAGAATTTGCTGTCAATTAAGGAGTAATTGACTCGAGAGCACATTGGGCCCAGTCGACATCAATCCACCTTCAAGGAGGTGTCGACATATCCATTTTATTAATTATAGTTGTCAAATTAAAATCAACTAGTTTTATTTTAATTTTATTATTGTAAGGATTTAATTAGTGTCCAAGTTATGTGGGCTCAATTAAATCCTAGTCCATCTAGTAATAGGAGAGGAGGTGCCAAAACTTGGAGTTCAAGGAGGAGCTGACGTTACTGTTCACCGACGTACTGTTCACGGATGTTACTGTTCACCGACTTTACTGTTCACCGACGTTACTGTTCACGGAAGTTACTGTTCACCGACATTACTGTTCACCGATTTTGAGGAGGTGTGTTCTTCTATAAATAGAGACCTAGGGGTTCATTGTTAGACAGATTATTTGAGTAATAAAAAGTTCAGTTAAACTTGAATAATCTCGGCCCAAAGAGAGGAGTCTCTTTGTTTGTTTTATCCTTTGTGCTTTGTTTCTTTGTTGTCTAGCACCGAGAGTTTAGGAGGTGGAGGGGCTTTCGCATCCATCTGTTGCCTAACACGGATTCTTAGGAGGTGAAGAGCATCAGCGCAAGAACAGTGCACGATTGGTTGTGATTTGAGATCGGGACAACTTTAGATACGAAGGTGCTTCTAGGACCGGCTAGGTGTGTTGTCGTATCAAGAGTTCTATCCCGGTTGATTGAATTTGGGGTCGGGGACAAACATTGATTCGGAGGTGATTCTAGCTTAGTTCTAGGATTGTTGCCGTATCATAAAGCCCACAATTGTAACCCAAATAATAAAGATAAAACCCAAGCCGAAAATTATGGACCATAATTAATAAAAATTCGTCTAAAATTAATAATAAAAATAAAGTATGTCGTTTTGAGCCCTCAAGTGCTCCAAAGTCAAACTAGCCTTCTCCTATGGATAGTAGACATGTTGACCTTCTCCTTTGTCCCTTTTCCAAGCTTGTTTTCCATCTCTTCTTGAATTTCTTGTGAGTACAATTTTTAGACTTGATCTTGAAAGTGAACTTGTAATGATGAACTTTGAACTTGTTAGAATACATCCAAATTCCATGCTTGACAACATTGCATCCTCCATGGTCGCCTTGGCGTGCATCATTCTTCAAGTTTCCAAATTCGCCTAGGTGACTTGCATCCTTCTGATACGGCAGAACCCTAGAATCAGCACTAGAATTCTACTGAATCAGAATTGTGGTCCCGACCTCAATCTCAATCAAATCTGGTGCAAACCTCCACCCCTTATGCCTCCCAAATCGGCATGGAAGAAACAAGGAATTTCGTTTTACAAAAGGTGCCAAGAATCTGAATCCTAATCAGCAAGAAAACAGACAATTAGCAATAGGAATTCAGAATTATAAAACAGATTGCAAACCTGAAAAGCAAAACTAAATCCCTAGAATTAACCAAGTGAATCAGCACACAAGGTTGACCAAAGGAATCAGCACCCTTGGGTTTCCAAGAGAATCAGCACTCAAGGAAGGTTTAGTTTGAATCACTCAAACAGAAAGTTTCAAAAGAAAACTTTTATTTTCATAAACTGTCAACATTAAAAGATGCTATTTATACTAACCCTAGGCCGGCCACCCCTCTAGTGAACAGTAACCAAAAACCCTAACCCTAGTTTGGACTTGGTTTTTAATTGAGGCAACATTAATTGGACACTAATTAAAACCTTACAAATAAAAACTAATCAACTGAACTAAAGCCCAAAAATAATAACCCAAATATAGTCCAAGACGAAAGTACAAACCCAACAAATAATAAAACCCAACTAAAAACACTTTAGCCCAAATAATAAAAAACTAAACCGAATTTCCGGACAGAATCTGTCCGTCGACTTCAATCGCATTTTAATAAAGGAAAACGGACGATTCAGCTTCTAAGCTCAGCATAAAAGTTGTAGATCTTCGTCTTATCTTTCAAGAGAGTCCAAGATCGCAGCAATCCGAGTTGTAGAGCTCGAGATATGAATTTATTTCCGATACTGCACAGTCTAGGAATTTCTGCACGCGTTCTTCGCGTTCTTCGCTTTGATGTCCAACTCTTCCTGAAATTCTTGTGAGATCGATGCTCCTCTTTGATGCCTCTGAAGATAAGCTTGCCATATCCAAGCTTGTCTAGGTAATTTGCATCATTCCCTCCCTCCTCAAAGCGATTCGTCCTCGAATCGATGCCTACGAAATCAATAGGAGGAATTTCAGTAATATCGAATATAGCATGAACACTATACTCACCATGTGAATCAAAGGTTATGTCTAGAGGATCAAGCTTGTCACGCCTAGCTTCTCCTCCCGGATCAAGCAACAAGTAATTAGCACTCTTTTGTTCATCCCTAAAGATTAACTTCAAAGCATGCATAACAAGTAATTTATATGGATGATAATCAATGAAACAAGCATCTAAATTACTCATCACGATGTCCAATTTAGGCATTGTAATCATAGAAAAGGAACTTAAAACCTGATGCTCCTTTGTGATTGTAATCGGCGCCCCATGTATAGATCCTTCTTTCCCTTGGGCCGGCAATCCTTTAGGACAAGCATCCCTAGAAACCTGCAAAAGAAACACATCATATCTAGAAAGACAAGGGTTAAGGTTAGCTTTAAACCAAGCTTCTTTGTACAAAAGTACAAACAAACTCTTTTTCCTCTCATATTCAACCCTCACTTCTCTCTCATTTGAGCCCTTTAACACAATTTCTTTTGAGACTTCTTTTAACTCTTTTCTTCTCTCACTCTCGGCATTCTCTTCCATTTCTTTCTCCTCAAATCTTTCTTTTGAGCTCTCCTCTCCTTTTGCAGGGCTCTCAACCTCCCTCTCTAGCTCTCCTTTTGCAAGGCTCTCAGTCTCCCTCTCTAACTCTCCTTTTGCAAGGTGCTCAACCTTCCTCTCTAACTCTCCTTTTGCAAGGTTCTCAACCTTCCTCTCTTCCTCAAGCTTGGCTTGAGCTTCGACCAGCTCAGCTCGCCATGCTGCCACTCTTCCTCTAATATGCAATTGATCTTCATTGACTTCTTGTGGAGACAATGGCCGAAGGAAAAACTTCTGATCCCCCATGTATAATGAGTACCTACTCTTATCTCTCTCAGGAGCCACTCTCCTTTCAAATTTCCAGGGTCTACCGAGCACTAGATGGTTCTCAACCATAGGCACAACATCACACAACACTTGGTCAGAATACCTCCCAATGGAAAAAGAAACAAGGACTTGTTTAGTTACCTTGATCTCTCTCACGGCATTCTTCCCTCTTAGTTGATAGGGTTTTGGATGCATCATACACTCCAATCCTAGCGTGTCCACCATATGTGTACTCACCAAGTTGGTATATCTTCCCGCATCAACTTTCAAGCTACAACCTTTTTCCTTCACACAACATCTAGTATAGAAAATAACTTTTTGAGCTTCGGGCGTTTTCTGAAGTTTGAGTGTATTGCATCTATCGAACTCTTCTTCATCATAGTATCTTCCACTAATGTATCTCGAATATTCCATGATGTTATCCTGCAAGAAATCGTTAGTAGAAAATAATTCCTCACGTGTTTACACTCTTGGCAATTGATGTAATCACTCAGCCGTTTACCTCTCCTGATTCAACTTTGGTTTATTAGTCAGGATTCAGATAAACAAATCAAACCAATAAAATCAGTGAAGTAGTTCTAAGGAATATAAGAAACCCTAATAGAAAGAAAGATAGGTTAACATGTCATATATTGCTTGGGAGACCATGGCAATATGATAGAAGAGTTGTGCATGATGGGTTCAAGAGTTGGTATTCTTTTACCATGGGAGAAAGGAGAGTTTCACTTGCACCCTTGCCTCCGAAGGAAAATGTTGGGGATCAATTGCATCTTAAAAGTCAAGTGGAAGCATGGCAAAAGGAGAAAGAGGCCGAATCTTGTCACACTAGTAAGGAAGAGAAGAAGGCTGAGAGCCTTGTAAAAGGAAAGCTAGAGAGGAAGGCTGAGAGCCTTGCAAATAGAGAGCTAGAGAGGAAGGCTGAGAGCCTTGCAAATGGAGAGGAGAGTTCAAAAGAAAATAAGGGTGAGAAGAAGGACGAAGAAGTCGAATTGGAGGAGAAAGAAAAGAAAAAGGAAGCCGAGAGTGAGAGAAGAAAAGAGATAAAAGAAGCCTCAAAAGAAATTGTGTTAAAGGGCTCAAATGAGAGGGAAGTGAGGGTTGAATATGAGAAGAAAAAGAGTTTGTTTGTACTTTTGTACAAGGAAGCTTGGTTTAAAGCTAACCATAACCCTTGTCTTTCTAGATGTGATGTGTTTCTTTTGTAGGTTCTTAGGGATGCTTGTCCTAAAGGATTTCTGGCCCTAGGAGAATATAGATCTATACATGGGGTGCCGATTACAATCAAAAGGGAGCATCAGGTTTCTAGTTCCTTTTCTATGACTTTAATGCCTAAATTGGATAACATGATGAGTAATTCAAATTCTTACTTTATTGGTTTTCATCCACATAAATTACTTGTTATGCATACTTCTGAGTTATTGTTTTGGAAGGAACAAATTAATGCTACTTGCATGTTGCTTGATCCGGGAGGAGAAGCTAGAAGCATGAATCTTGATCTTTTGCGCATCATGATGGGTTCGCAAGATGAGTACAGTGATCATACCATCGTTGATATTGCTGAATTTTCTCCTATTGACTTTGTAGGTATCAATTCGAGGACGAATCGCTATGAGGAAGGAGGGAATGATGCAAGTCACCTAGGCGAATTTGGAAAGTTGAAGAATGATGCATGCCATGGCGACCATGGAGGATGCAATGGTATCAAGCATGGAACTTGGATGTATTCTAACAAGCTCAAAGTTCATCAACACAAGCTTACTTTTAAAATCATGTCCAATATTCGTTCTCACAAGAAATTCAAGAAGAGATAGAAAACAAGCTTGGAAAAGAGACAAAGGAGAAGGTCAACATGTCTACTATCCATTGGAGAAGGCTAGTCGACTTTGGAGCACTAGAGGGCTCAAATCGACATACTTTATTTTTATTATTAATTTTAGACGAATTTTTATTAATTATGGTTCATAATTTTCGGCTTGGGTTTTATCTTTATTATTTGGGTTATAATTGTGGGCTTTAGTTTATTTGTTGGATTTTTTTTGTAAGGGTCTTAATTAGTGTCCAACACATGTGGGCTTAATTAAATACTAGTCTATTTGGGTAGTCTAAAGTCGACACATAAAAATACTGTATTTGGGTTGTCTAAAGTCGGCACCTAAAAACACTGACTATTCAGGTTGTCTATTTTTAGGCCGGCATCTAAAATTTCTGGACAAAGTCAAAATCCAGTTTGACTTGGATTTGGGATTAGTATAAATAGGATCTTTTCTTTATGCTTTAGAGACAAGTCGAATTTGAGAATAAAAATACCCCTTTGAGGTTTTCTTTAATTGTGGAATTAATCGTGATTGAGAGAGTGATTCTCTTGGTTTATTTGAGGGATTGTGTTTACTTATCAAGTGATTGATTTGGCTGTGGCGTATTCAAGATTCCTAGCTTTTATTACTCTATTGTTGCTTAACAATTTTGTTTTGTTTTGTGGTGATAGAGGTATTTGCTGAAACCCTAATTTGGTTGAATTAGTTGCTGATCTTGGAGACTTTGATTGATTTGGATAGTGTTGCTGTATCAAGAACCAAACAACAAACTATGATAAAAACCAACATAAGAACCAACGATAAACCAACATAAAAACCAAATAAGAAACCATCCATGAAACCATAAAGTACTCAAAATGCAAATGCATGTCCTAAGGGCATCAGGTAGTTGAGTGCATCACTCATCATCAATATCAGACTCAGCAAGAAGAGAGGTAATCTGGTCTAGAGAATCCATCACTTTATCTTCTAGATCATTGATCTGCTCCTAGATTTCCTCTAAGGTATCCTCAATAGCAGCCATCTGAACTGTCAGATCATTCTTTTGAGAGGCCTTGCCCTTGTTTTTTTACCACGGAAAATTTCCCTTCCGCATCAAGCTTGATATACGTTTTAGACAAAGTCTGAGCACTGATTTGAATAGGTCTCGGGTTTGTCCATCTCAGAAGGAGTTTGGAAAACTTGCGAGCCAGAAGTGTGAATAAGCCTCCGAGACATGGCACCTTGCATGTGGCCATATGATGCAGGATAAGAGTCCCAAAACAAATGGGGATCCTTTCCAGGATGTAGGCCAAAGTCCACTGATCACATAGTTTGATGGTGGTTCGATGGTATGGTCGGGGTAAAACCACCCTAGTGAGCATGTACATCAGAACTCGACGCTGAGGAGACAGAGTTCTGTACTTCCTCTTCGATTTGAGGACCCAAAAAGAATCTTGTTGGCTTCAGTGTCAGTAGGAGTCCCCTTGTGATGCTGATCATAATCATAGACAACCTTGAGCTTTTCGGGCTTGAGCTTAAGCACTTTAATGATGTCATCAGCAGTGATCTTCACCATTTTCCCTTTGATGCTAGTTGTAATAGTCTTTGTGATGCAAGTTACCTAGGCGAATTTGGAAAGTTGAAGNGGTTTTTATTACCTTGGTTATTTACAAGTAGAATTGATTTCTTCTTGTTTATTTTAGGGATTGTGTTTACTTATCAAGTAATTGAATTGCTTGTGGCGTTTACAAGATTCCTTGTGTTTATTACTCTATTGTTGCTTAACGCCTTTGTTGTGTTTTGAGGTGATAGAGGTAATCACTAAAGCTTTTGGTTGAATTGATTTCTTATCTTGGTGACTCGATTGAATCGGAGGTGCTATCTAGCTTTGTTCTGGTAGTGTTGCCGTATCATCTTGGTAGCGAAGCCTAGGTATCAATTTCAACTACGTATCCCTTTACTTTTCTGCAATTTAGTTTTCTGTTCTTTGTGTTCTTTGTGTTGCCGAAATTTATAATTAAAAAAAAAAAAAAGAGTTTCGAGTTACTGTTCACAGTACTGTTCATCGTCACTGTTCATCGCTACTGTTCACTGTGACTGTTCATCGGTGCTACTGTTCACGCAGAAAAAAAAACAAAAAAAAAAGTTTCGGTTGTGTGTGCTGTCAACTTAGTTGGTGTGTTGTCATTGTACCTTACTATTCAATTTGTTGTCTTTGTGAGTTGTCGACTTACAACTATATAAAAAAAAAAATTGTGGTTTTTGCGTTTGCTGTTCAGCCGACTTAGTCTAGCACTACTACACAAAAAAAAAAAGAGACTATTGCTTTTTGTTTAGTCGGCATCATCAGGACTATATCATCAAAAAAAAAATTGAAGGTTTGAGATTTCGGCAAGGAGATCATTGATTGCAGAAAATTCTTGACTTGTTGGGATACTTTCCGCGGGTTGATTGTTAGGATATCTAGTTGGGTAATTTTCTTTCTTTCTGCTTATTTTGTCTTGATTTATTTCAGCTTTTCTAATTGAGCAATCTTTGTCTCTTATTGTTCAATTACTACAAGAATCATCACATACAATTTACTTGTTCCTTGTGTGTGACTATCTTTTCTTTCCGGAGTTAATTTTGCCTCTAGAGTTGAATTGTCTATTTTCTTGATAGGAATTCGTTGACTCTTTCTTGAAGTGTTGCAGGTTGTTTGTTATTTGATAAGATTTACTAGTCCCAAAGAATAAACAAAGTGAGATTTCAGGAGAGGAAAAAGGCGAGTGTTAATATATTGCCATTGAGTGTAAACACGAGAGAACACAAAAGGAGTGTAAACACGTGAGAGAGTGGTGAGGAATTATTTTCTACTAACACTTTCTTGCAGGTTAACATCATGGAATATTCGAGATACGATAGAGGAGCCTATGGAGGTCAATATGTTGATCGAACTGATATGTATGCTAGAGACATCAAGATGAAGATTCCCTCTTTTCAAGGCAAAAATGATCCAGAAGCTTATTTGAAGTGGGAGAAAAGAGTGGAGATGATATTTGATTGCCATAGCTACACTGAGGCAAAGAAGGTAAAATTGGCGGTTGATGAGTTTACTGACTATGCTTTGGTTTGGTGGAAC
>JAKUCV010001986.1:0-12526 GCA_028386065.3 Turnera subulata | reverse complement strand
TATAATTTTTATTATATACAAATTAAATAATATAATAATAGAGGAAGTAGATAGAGGCGGGCTCTCCCGGTCTCTATTTTTAGAGACGGTCTCTTCTATTCACAGAGCCTCTCTTTTTCCTCCAGTGGCGAGACAGACTCTAAATTGCTGATATGGCAAATAGAGCCCTGTCATGAAGCCCACACTGGAGATGGTCTTATACTCTCCATGAAAATCCAAAAAGCAACCCAATTGGTACCACTCTACTAATATAAAGTGACCCTAACCTCCTACCACCACCTTTGCTCATCATTCAAACCCAACAACTATTCTTGACCCTGCCACAATGGAAGGTCACCACATCCCTCCAATTAGCCCTCGAAAGCCAGACCAGAGCCCCTCAGTACTGGGGATTCAACTCCCAGAGAGCCCAAAAGTTCCCATGGAGTTCTTGTCAAGGTCATGGAGTGTTTCAGCTCTTGAAGTCTCCAGAACCCTCACTTGCATGGCTTCCAACAACAAGTCTTCCAATAGCTCCACTTGCACCACTACTTCCATACCAGAAGATGGCGCCATTACTAATGGAGACAATGTAGAAGAGGGTGGTCTTAATCCTGCTGCTGTTTCTTCTTCCATTTCCAACCAGTTCTCTTTTGCTTCCTCTGCAACCTCTCAGCTCGTACTTGAACGGATCATGTCACAATCAGTGAGTCTTCGACATCTTCATGTTTCGTACCCTTTAGTTTTTACTAACTGCACGTACCCTTTTGGTTTGACATGCTTTTTTTGCTACACATTATAGTGTGCTTTGTGTTACTTTTTTCAAGTTTTTTCATTGCGTGTAATAATTTGCAGGAGGTATCTCCATTGACATCAGGAAGGCTCTCGCATAGCAGTGGACCTTTGAACATAACAGAATCGGATAGCCCCCCAATCTCACCCTATGAAGAATACGATGACATTGTCAAGGTATTGTATATATAATGTATTCAACTCCCATATTTTTTTTCTGCGTTAAAATGTCAAGTGATAATGCTCAAATGCTAGCATTTCCTATTCTAATCTTTGTTCCAAGTAGAGGGAAGGAAATGGGGAACATGTACAACAAAACCACAGCCTTTTGTCTCTGCCTAAAAGACCTACTCGACCTCTGATGCGTGCTACTAGTTGATCTTTTGATTCCTCGAGTAACAGTGCTTTAGTATACAGAGTCTGCAGAAGTTTACAGAGGGATGCTTTTGTCTTCTTCCAACACAGCTTTTTAACTCCGTTATAATCCCTTTTGAGGTGTCCTGTCGTCTAAGGTTGATGGTCTTTGCTCTTTCAAAGCCGAAAGAGAAGAAAAAAGGCTGCCACTTGAAATGATTTGCAACTCAATAAATATATAAATGGAACATGCATTCATGATTCTTTGTTTCTTCACAAATTAGAGTTGCTGGACCCTGGCCTGGCTAGCCTACTAGGAGTAATAAGTTTAGAATGGCTGGTTCCCAAAGAGACCATAGTCTACATATGGTTATATGGCTATAAATATCATTAAAGGCCGAATTAGCCGTACATATGCAGTTTTTATAACAAAAGGCCGTACACATGTAATTAGCTTTTGGGTGTAACTCTGTGTCCTTCTCATTTGATTCCAAAAAAAAAAATAATAGGAGTATTAGGTTTTTCTGTTTCTTCCTGTTTTTCCTGTCCTCGTTTTACTTGTTTCTATTCCACTAAGTCACTAATAAGAGAAAAAGTACTATTCAGTGTTTTCTTTTGACCTTTAGTCCACTAAGATAAAAGCCTTGAAGATCGTGTAAGAACGGAAGTCCAACTCTGGGATCCAGAAGAAAAGCAAATTAATAAGAAAAATGATAGTCAGTCACCCATGTAGAACTAGCTTTCTAGTTGCGACATTACGAAAACGAAAACATCCGATGAATTTGATAATTTCCAGTGTGAAACTCGAAGCCTAAATTTCGTGAGAAGAAAAAAAATTGAAACCCATAATTAAGAAAGAAGAAAGACTATCTTTCTTGAATAATATACCATAATTTGGTGGCATGAATAAACTGGTACTGGGAGGCGTCTAGAGAAAGGTGTGACTAGAAACTAATATGAGTGCAAGATTTTCCATCTCATCATTGCTTTGCTCGTCTTGGTCAGAAAAAACTGTTTTCCCTCTGCAAGTAAAAGTAGCGAAACTGATTGAGCTAAAAATGGTCTTGTCACGTTTCTAAGTAGTAAATTTTTTTTGTGTTGCTATTTTGAAGTAACCTGGAACTGGCACAGGTCCTGTTCAGTCTTTTAACTTCCAGTTTACGCAATCAATCTTCTTGTATTTTTTCACCTTTCTACTCTGGAACCGAAACGCAATGGATTCAATTTCTACTGGTGGATATGTGACAGATCCTGCAGTAGCTTGCCTCTTTGTGACCAAAGCAACATTTTCTTAATTAGAGAATCTCTGATGCCATCTCTCACATTTTACAATAAAGATGTATTTGCGTGTTACCAATGAGATGATATCAACAATGTAAAACGTGACCTCATTGAACCCAAAGATCAAAACTTTGTTTAAAAAATTGAACATTACAATAAATGTTTGATTGATTTTCCTTGCAGTACTTGAGGGCACACAACACTATAAACCCTCTATTCAATGGAGCCCGTGCCAGCGCCGGTGCAGGTACGGGCACTGCCACTCCAGCTGGTGGAGCCAAGACAGTAGGAAGGTGGCTCAAGGAGAGAAAAGAGAAGAAAAAAGAAGAAAGCAGGGCTCACAATGCCCAGCTCCACGCTGCTGTCTCAGTTGCTGCAGTTGCCGCTTCTGTGGCTGCCATTGCAGCAGCCACTGCTTCTTCATCTTCATCAGCAAGAAACGAACAGTTGGCCAAGACTGACATGGCTGTGGCATCTGCAGCCACCTTGGTAGCTGCACAGTGTGTGGAGTCAGCTGAAGCTATGGGGGCAGAACGTGATCATCTGGCCTCCGTAGTCAGCTCAGCTGTCAATGTTCGTTCTCATGATGATATCACCACACTTACTGCAGCTGCAGCTACTGGTATGCCATTTCTTTTACAACATTTTCAATCTTTTATATAGCACGATATATAGGTGGCTAAATGTCCTTGTTTGTGCAGCTCTACGTGGGGCTGCAACCCTGAAAGCTAGAGCGTTGAAAGATGTATTGAACGTAGCAGCAGTGCTACCAGTGGAGAGAGGAGTAGGGATTTGTGGTGCTGCCAACGGTGTTCATCATAATCGCAACTATAGTGGCGAGCTTGCTCATGTCGACAATTTCTTGAATGCTTGTGGTATAGAGTTCCTTGCTAGGGGCAGTGAACTTCTCAAACGCACCCGAAAAGGTGACTTAAATTTGTACATGATTCAAATGAAATTGTGTGGATTATTACATTGTTTATAACTTGACAGATTCATTTATGTCGTTTGGGTAATGCAGGTGATCTGCATTGGAAAATTGTCTCTGTCTACATTCATAGGACTGGCCAGGTTGGTTCTCCAATTGGAATATCATATTAATCCGCACTAACTAGTCTTCTTTCTCTACATCTATCCCAATTCTCTAATTTTCTTGCAACGGTTGTTCTTTGTGCAGGTGATGTTAAAGATGAAGAGCAGACATGTAGCAGGGACCATCACCAAGAAGAAAAAGAGTGAGTTGTCAGCAGTTTTTTTTCCTATTGTTGCTTACAGGACGCAACACGGAAGGACTACATAAAGAAATAAAGCAATAAAGCAAGATCAACTGTGCTCATCTGTTTCGCAATAGTATCCCTGTTGACTTGGATTTGATGTTTTATGGGATGCAGATGTGGTTCTGGAGGTTTGCAAGGACATGCCAGCATGGCCCGGAAGGCATTTGTTCGATGGTGGAGATCAGCGTCGTTACTTTGGACTAAAAACAAGCTCTAGAGGACTGGTGGAGTTTGAGTGCAAGAATCAGAGGGAGCATGATATCTGGACTCAGGGGGTGTCAAAGCTCCTCTATATTGTTGCCCAGAAAAAGAACAGAAACAAATTTTAGAGCTCCATGACCACTTGGAAATACATCTAAGACATGACTTTGTTGATTAGCTATCTAGATTGTAGGTCACCTGAATATATTTGTATGGATTGTCAGTTTAGTGCATGAGGGTAAGGACTGCAGAAGTGAAACATAGGTCATTATAGAAAAAGTTTCCTGTTGCGCCAGAGACAAGATAGAGGAGGCAATGCTTTTCATTGGCCTGCTGACTAGTGGAAGGGAAATTAAACTAGTGTTATGGACAATTTAAGTTGAATTAGGTTGAATTAGTTGTTATATTTGGTTGACTGCAGTGTTATTTGTTCCCAAGTGGCCAGTATCATGAACATAATCCTGTCCTGTCTTGCCCGAAAAAAGAAAAAGAGCATAATCCTACTGCGAGCTCCGCTGTCAACTATTAATTACGTTAGCAACTCTTGTAGCTTCAAAACATGAATCAATTAATCTGAGTGGATGACTCCACATCCTTGTGGATGAAGAATGATAGGGGTTAATTTAAGTGTGGTCGATAAAGAACAAAGAGAGCCATAGCCATCATGTTCTTTTAACTTTCGCACTCACCACAGATATTTAGAATACAAAGGAAAAGATTCGTGATGTCAAGATACAACGAGACTGCCGCCCAGATATATTCGTCATGAGCAAATCGTTTTATCAGGTTGTCCGTGTCATAGATGATATACCCGCAAAATATGATTGTCCCCAAGCATCCATAAATCACCGAGATTTTTCCCAAGGGAAAGAAAATCTGCGTTTTCATTGACAAGTTACCCGCATTAAAAGCTTGAAGAATATGAAGAAAAAACTAGGCTTGACGGATTGGAGGATGAAAAAGATGAGTATACCTGAATCAAACCAAAGAGCAAAAGAGCAATGAGGCTAACAGCCAAGAACGGACCAAGGAAGCTGAAATCATGGCCCCTACTTGCCGCCCAGAATGTGTAGAGAGTAAGGCTCACAAAAGCTACCAGAGTCAAAATTGCAGATTCCAGAATAACCTTCCCTGTAATACATCATCAGAAAACAGGAAACATGCAATTTCTCAGCAGATGGAAACACTTTCTCTTCACTAATTAAACAGTGCCAACTGCCAAGCATGTGTGAAAGATGAACACATAAAGAACAGCCAACTAACGGGGAAGGCACTTGAGTAGCTAGAAATAGAATCTGTGTACATCTTACCGCTGGTGAATGCACACGTCAAACCAACCAAGAATCCAAGAGCAGCCGTAAAAATCCCGAGGAGAAGATAATTCAATGGGGGGAGGTTGTAACAGCAGTACAAGGGACACAACACTGCATTGATTTTGGAACAGCAATAAGAAGTAAGAACCATGCATCATTAAACCAACCTTCAGCCATTAAACACAGAGGAAAAAGACAGAACTGCAAAGACATACCAATGAATGGAACAACAGCTGCAGCAATGTAGAGAGCGAACCCAACCTTAGTATTCACAATAAAGTCTGCGATGGAAGTATGCAAAACAACCGCGGCAGCCACAGCAACCGTGATGACCAATTGGATGGTTAGGATAAAATAGACTTTACGGATGAAGATCCACCTGTTTTCTGTGTCATCTATCACTGTTGGAAAGTCACCAGCCTCCATGTCTTTTTCCCGGAAACACATTGTTAATACCAGGCCTGAAAGATTGATATATTTGATAATTCCTTACCCGTTTACAGGTAAAGAAATACCGGCGGGAAGTTCCTTCATGTTAGGGGAGGTAAATATGCTGCATAAAGGTGATTCTTTCAAGGATCAGCTTCTTGCTTGCTTCCTTTCTTTCGGGACATGATTTCCCGCCAATGCGTGTACGTTTGGTTTTATTCCTCCCAGATTTTGACAATTTTTAACTTATAAATTCTCCCTTGAAGTGACTATTCCTCAAGATTGCCATGCCACGAGCAGCTACACATCAGCAACTAGCCTCTGCTGGCTTCACAAATGACACTCAAAATAAGGACCCCGAATATATAATAAGACCGTGCAACCTTGGTTAAACGGCGATCTACATTGGATAGCGTTTATTGCTCGGACGAACAATCTATGTACGGGGTATTGATCCAATCAGCTCTTCTTTACAGATTAAAATCCCAAAACAATCTTCAATTTTTTGATGGCATAATGGCAGAATAAATTAAACCCCGTGAGATTCAGGAAAATGCGCTGTTCAATTTCTTTTTATTATCTGTTATTTTGCAACACTAATGACAGATTCCTCCCCAACATCCACAATTAACCTGAGAGGAAACCGGACCGCAAATATAACCCGACATTACAATATACAAATCCTTTTTACGTGGTTAACAACAAATTCTTTCAGTCAAAAACAAAAATTATACAAGGGGAACAAAAGTTCAGCTATCAGAAGCTCTAAAGACTGTTAACAATGAGAGGAAGAGATTGATGATGTCAAGGTACAAACAGACTGCAGCCCAAATGTACTCATCATAGGAGAAGCGCTTGATCAGGTTGTCTGTATCATATATGATGTATCCCGAAAATATGATTGAAGCCAACAATCCGTAGACCATGAGAGAGATTTTACCCAGTGGAAAGAGGATCTGCAGCCAGAAACAACCATAAATTAGAACCCTAGCCAACCTATGCGAACACCACATGCAGCGCAACACGAGCAAATGAACAGCATTTCTGTGGAATGTAAGAGGGTGTAAATGGACAGAAAATAAACCTGGATCAGTGCAAACACCATAAGAACAAGGACTGCACCAAACAAGAAGGGCCCGAGAAAGTTGAAGTCATGTCCTCTCCTTGCTGCCCAGAAAGTGTACAGAGTAAGACTCAAAACCACGGTTGCCGTCAGGATTGCCGATTCAAGAATGATCTTTCCTGTTTCCAAACAATAAGTATAGAGAGGTCAGACATAGGCATTTAAGCATACAACGTAGATGGAACAACTCATACAGACTGACAGACACATGAAGCACAGAATCAATCCTTCTACAGTATTTGATCAAAAATGCTGGAAGGTCAAGGAAGATACTTAAACGGTTTTGCTTTTGGAAAGAAGGAAAGAAAAATTGAAAAGAGAAACTGATAGGCTTTCGTATAAATGATTAAACGTACTGAATTCTGTTAGCAAATAACCCTGACACAACACAAAGAAGTCATGTCTAACACAAGAAAACAATGCTCCAAAGTTGATGCCTTGCTGCCAACCATTCAAATCAACCATCAGCTACCACTCCAATGAAATCAACCACAAGTACGCCAAATATCACTTCGTTAACTTAGTTCTCTCCCTCCTCAAGCCCTTAATATGGGCTAATGCCCCAAATCAACAATAAATTACACAAATATCAATCAGATTTTGAATATTTCTTTTCAGTTATTTTTTTTTTTTAAATAGAATTATTTCTTTCCTGTTATCAGTTTCACTCTGTGTTTCCCAAAACCTCCAGAAGTTTCATTTCAGCCCTCAGGCGATTTACCACTAATTAAGAGGTACTACCTTTGAATCCTCCCATGATAAAAGAAAAGAAAAAGCCGAATATATATTTTCGCTGTTCATCAAGTAAAGTTCACCATCCACCAGAAAAATAATATCCATCCTTCCGGTCAGCTGTTATTTTCACTTCTTCCTCTCTCCCTTCTCATCCAATCCATATTACTAACAAAATCTATTAAATCGCTCTTAGGATTAGGCATAAACCTACATTTGTGAAACTAAAGCAGATATGCAAGAAGATACAGCCACTTTGCTAGCGTTATCGAAATGAAAAAAAAAAAAACCACCATAGCGGACGATAATAAAAAGCCCAAGAACTAACTACGAGCCACAAAGAACAGGTCACTAATGAAAGAAGCCCAAACCATCCATTGATCAACCCATTCATTAGCACATTCTTAGTTTCCCAATTAGACAAATATAAGTGGAACGTTGCATATTTATGACCCCGCAAACTTAGAATTTAGAAGCATTCTCTTAATAATAACATAGAAAATGAGGCTAAAAAGCTCACCTGCAGTAAATGAGCAAGTCAATCCAACAGCGAAAGCAAGAGAGACCGTGAAAATCGCGAGCAAGATGTAATTCACCGGATGCTTTTGGTGGTAGTAGTATAACGGCAGCATAACTAAACACCAAAACAGCACACACAAGAAAAACAGTTACAATAACAAATAAACAACAACCGCCGAAGAGTAAAAACGCAAAAAAAAAAAAAAAAACAGAAAGAAAGAATCACACGGTGTCGTATCTACGACTAAGAGCATACCGAGGAAAGGCATGAGTATGAGGAGTATGTAGAGGGCGAGTCCGGCGCCGGTGGTGGCAAAGAAGACGGCGACCTGGTGGTTGGCGACGACGACGGCGGCGACGGCGATGGTGAGGAGTAACTGCAAGGAGATGATGGAGTAGACCTTGCGGATGAAGGCCCACCGCAGCTGGGGGCTCTCCAGCATCATCGGGTACAGCGGCCTCGCCCCAGACGCCTCCAGGTCAGTCGTCGTCTTCCGGTACGGCTGGGCCCACATCCTTCTTCTTCTTCTTCTTCCACGGGAGCTTCGACGAGAGTGAAATGGTGGCGCGTTTGGCTGATCACAAAAAGCGAGGGCAAAAAACAGAAACTGAAGGAGAGGGAAAGTTGATTTTCGCTTGTGTTACGGTTTTGCTTTCTGGAGAGGGAAAGGAGGGAAGGGGGAGTTGATATATTGAGGGTGTTAGTTAAGTTTGGGGGGGAAAGGTTAAGGGAGGAAGAATGAGAAACTTCAAGATGCGTCGCGCAGGGGTGCGTGTGGGGAATGGTTGGTGGGCTACACGTGGAGGTACGTGGAAGTTCACACGTAGGATCGGGCGGTGTCCAGATTACTCGAGCAGTTTTTTGGCCTTTTTTTGTTTTGCTTGGCCTTTTTTTTTTTTTTTTTTCAATAGAGTAGCTGCGGCTTGCTTTGCCTTTGTTATGAAGGAATGAAATGGCACACGGGCAGCAAGCATGGTGTGTCATCCATCATCCACGGGCTAATTCTGGGACCTATTGAGGCATATTCTATTTAATATTTATTGTCAACATCGTTTACTTTGCCGTGACCAAATTCTATAAGGAAACTGCAAGTTCACTTACAAAAATTTACTAAAACCAATATGCTATTCTTTGGTTGCAGGCCTTAATTTCGAGTACCAATTTCTCCTTATAAGCTAAATGATTAATATATCCGTATTTGTAATACTCAGGAATAAATAAAAATGATAAATAACATGTAAGTTATGTAAAATATTAAGATAAGCTTTTCGTGGTTGGAGTTCAATTTGAGTAAAAACCAAGTTTTTCAGTAGAGAAAGTTAAAATAGTATATCAATCCCTTTTTTTTGTGGCAAAATAGTATGTCAATGGAATGGTAATATTCCGGGTGCCTCATCGAATAGATAGTTCGATCCTCTTCACATTAGTTTGGTTGGTTATTTTGTTATTTGTTTAAGAATTTCAGGATGGCTGTAGTCAAAACTTTGGTTGGGTTGTTCAAAATGTTAAGCGATTTAGTTCTGCTTATTCGAGGTCTATAGTTTGAGTCTTCGTATATGTAAAAAATTTCTATTAGGAGACTGACACACGATATCAAATGCACAGTCCGGGTCGAATCCGAATTAGTCGGGATAAAAATCCGGATACTAAATGGAAAAAAAGAAAAAGGAAAAACTTCGGTAGGCTGCTATCACAATTATAAGGATGCTAAGTTCGAGCCGAGGCTTGTGTTGTTGGACTCTTCTCTGAAGTCCCAAAATTTCTATTGAGCTAGCACTGTTCAAGCTGTTTCTTGTCCTGGTCTGGTCCAGTGAGAGGCCGAAAATCAGTTGCTCGGTTGCTCCTGGACTCATCAGATCAATCGATGTTTTTGGATCCAAAGCTCATTATGGGCCTTCCCGGTACAATTGAAGCACCAAACCCGTATTACTACTCGTTTACTATCGAGCTGAAAATACCACAGGTATATGGACTCGGAAGAAACATCCCACGATGAAGTAGTTCCCGTTATAAGGGTAAACTTCCACGTCCACTACTTGGAATTATAACACCTTAATCAAATGAAGTAAATAAGAAAAAAAGATTAAAAAGAAAAGTTAAAAAGAAAACCTTGGACGGTGGTTATTTTCAATTAAAACAGTTTTTTTTTAAAAAAAAAGAAAATGCAGTGGTTACCTTGTATATCAAATGTGAGGCTAACAATTTTACAGATAGGCCAATATATGAATCTCTTGATTGGTTTTCCGCGCGAGTTTATTATGCTGCAAGCGACCCTGTCTACTTGTACCGAATTGCCTATCAGCGACAAGCATAACGTTGTTTGTAATCAATTTTCTTCGCGTCAAGGCTACGATACGACAATGGCAGTAATTAATGTTGATTTTTCTCTTCTGCACAATGTGCTCCACAATCCGCCCTATCAATGAGGAATTTCAACACTTGAAAAGAAGATTTTGTCCCATGGTGAGTGACAAGAGGCCTGAACAGGTCTAGCCACCGCCAATTGTCACCAAACCCAAATTAGAAAAACCAACAACGAAAGACACAAAAGAACAAACCCGATGGGTTGGATCAACTAGTTGGAGTTGTTCTAACTTAATCAAGGGATTTCGAGTTTGAATCTTGGGACGCAGCACTCTAAGGGCTAGCGGCGCCAATCTTTATGGTTTGAACTATTAGCAATGTTAAATGAATCTTTGAACTGTTTATCAAAAAAAAAAACTCCAAAAACGCCACAAGGACGCCGCCCACACTTGAGATTATTCCTCGATTACTAACCAACCGGCTGCACCCTCTGCAGGCCGCGTGCACAAGCAGATCTCCCCATCATATTTAGATTATCATTCGGAAATTCCATGTGAGGTTTACATTCATGGAAAAATTCCTTATGGTTCACCCATCAGGAGTACAAGCCGGGCTCATGGGGAGGACTACCGGTGGCCTAACCCGGACCCAATTACGGTAACAGGTATGGTTAGGTTCATAGATGATGCAACAGAGTTGATGAAACGCCCGTGTCCCAATTTTAAAATAAAATACTTAAACAGATAGAAATTACCAAAATACCCCTGAAACCCAGGACACGAAATCCAATACCAAAACATTATCTGGAAAGAAATTCCTAATATTCTGAGATGTCATAAGAATAAAAACAAACCGGCTTAACAAGCCACAAGTCCACCCGGCATCTTGCCGATACATCATCAAATATCAAATCCCGGCAACCCGCCGATAAAATAATCAAAATCAAAATGACATCTCATCAAAATCCAATGCAGCGGAAGATGAAGATAAAATAAAAATCAAAGTAAAGAGTGTAATGTAAGTCGGCTCTATGGACCCAACCGGGAGAAGAAGCACAACTACCTGCTGAGATAACCACGTCCGTACTCCAGAAAGGTAGAAAGAGACTGCACGCTAACTAAGAGTCTGAAAAACAACGTTGGCGATTATGTGAGTCGCCTACTCAGTGAGCAGTATAAATCTAATTATGTAGGTGTGCAAAAACAAGTTCGAAAGGAAAGTAGAGACACAAGACAAGAATGCAAACATACAATAACCAGTACTAACATGCCAGTGACATTCAAGCAAACAGTTCATTATTCTCCATCTGTTGTGTGTTAATTTTTCTTATTATATTTATTTTTCAGGGCCCCTTACTATGTGCGTCGAGCTCGGTCCCGTCTCATGAGACAACCAGGCATAAGCCCAATAAAACCAGGCACGAAGCCCAAACATATCCATAAAGAGAGAGAGAGAGACAAAGAGAAAGAGGGAGGCAGAACCGGTCATCACAGACACATATGCTAATCCGCATATACCATGCTATCTCGCATGCAACCCGAGGGGTATCACTTCCCGCTCGAACCAACCGGTCATCAGCACACAGTAGCCTATCTTCTATTGTACATTATTTTTATTCATAAATTATGAGTTCATGTGTGCCAAGAGTTGTGATTTAACAGGGTTGTGTGAATAATCAACTCAATCAAATATCTGGGTCTCCGACCCACAGTTCATCACACAAAACACCCAAAATCACTCCACATGTTATATTCCATAACAATCCCAAAATCATGCTCAAAGCAAATAGTAACACATAGGCACACAATACAGATCACAGCATGTTAGCAAACAGGGCATGCAACTCAAACAGACCAGTCTAACAAGCTCATGCATACAAATATAAAAAGACGTATAAAGTCACCTCAACGACGGTTATCCTGTGGAGCTTTCCCCAAAACAGATCCTCCAGCTCCCAAGGTATTTCCCGTGCCTGAATACCAGCACACACAAATATTACAAAACAATTACAACCAAAACGTACATGCATGATCACTAAATGCTCAACTGAGTTAAACCCGTCCCTAGCTAGCCAATTATGTAATTTTCGGGTCAAAGCCCGACAAGGTGTTCTCTCACCTAAACTCCGAGTATCGGGACCTAAGGTTCACCGGGCCTATGGCCCATTCATTATGTCCTTACCGAGTTCCCGGGCCTGAAGCCCACCTAAGTCCAAATTCAA
>JAKUCV010001985.1:98770-138334 GCA_028386065.3 Turnera subulata | reverse complement strand
ACAAGATGGGGATCTTGTTGACCGGACCGACCCACATAAGAACGCTACATGGAACGTTATATGTATGTCGATAGCGTTTCTTATAGATGTATTGTCCTCCGACCTGAGATCATCAAGGTATCCAACATATGAATCATGTACTTTGATATTACTCCTAGTCATCCGTAACTGGGTGGACATAAGGGTAATCATTGGGTATGCCTAGTATGTAGTGGGTTTTGATTGATCAAGAGGGGATTCGTCCGACCTATATATAACGGGTATATTATTGAGTAGGTTTCTTGATAGAGTTGAACTGTTAAATGCATGGCCATGCTCGGATTAGGTGATATGGTGATATCACGGGTATCCGTTTTATACAGTTAACTCGAGGATCAAGCAACCGAGATTAGACATATACGAGATTGACGTTTCCATGTCTCGGTCTAATCTTGATAATGGGACGAAGGGACGATGACATATTCTGAGGCATAGTGAATCAGTTCTGATCTTGTCGTTCAGGTAGCAATGATGTGTTGCTAGACGCCGCTCTTTGTTTATGATTGTAAAATGAGATTTTACAATCATTGCTGGACGTTACAAGTGCCTACAGGGTCACACACATAGAACCGTTGATTCGGGCAAGTGGTTGGACCGTAGTTGGACTATGGTTGGACCGGGTGTGGTTGGACCGTGGTTGAACCATGGACGTTTTTGGGGTGTTTTGGCTCACTAAATATCAGATTTATTGAACCATTATTGAGGCCATGTGATGTGTATTCCATAGTGCTTAATGGTGGACATGATGATGAGAATCTTAATCATGTGGTTAAAGGTGTTGGCCACCTTGTTTTCCACCTTTTGTGAGTTGGATTAGATAAAAGCATAATCTGATTGTGCAATGGGTGCCAACGTTTTTGGGTCTGAAAAATTCAGAGCATTGAGCCTTGAGAAGTGTTCTTGAGAGCTTGAGAAAAACACACACTTACCCCTTTTCTTTGTAAAAGAAAAAGAACACCAAAAACACCTTACACACAGCCCCGGTTTTGTTGCTAGCACACCAATCTGGGGAGCTCGAAGCTTGTTTTGTGGGACGACTCCAAGCTATCACGGTTCGTGTGGATACCGTAGAGGAGCAGGTCTTCTTCTTGCTCTTACTGATTCCCTACACAAGTTAGGTGAAAGATCCTAACCTTACAGGTATGTAAAAATTATTATACGGTTTACTAGCTTCACATGTGTTCTTGGTTGTTTCCCTTGTCTTCCGCTGCAGGCTTTTGCTTTTATATGAATGTCATATAGCCTAGGGAAACTTACAGATCCCGGATGATGTTGTTATTGGGATATTGATCCCGGATTGGTTGTGATTGGGATGTTGATCCCGGATTGGTTATGATTGGGATGTTGATCCCGGATTGTGATTTGGCCTGGCATCCGGAATTAGTTAATAACCAAGTACTACCATAGCTTGTCCAGTGACGCGGCCCGGAAGATAAAATTGGTGATAATAATAATAAGCATTCTTTTGGTCTTGGCTCAGTTGTGTTATGGGAGATTTCTTGTGTTGTGTTTGTCTGTGTTTACTTCGAAAGTATTACGGTTGATTGTATATCTTTGTTTATCCTTCGTCGGTGAGCACTTCGGACTCACACCTCGCCTGCAGGGTTTCATCCCGTAGGTTTAGTTGTTTCGTAGTTCAGGTACGACGTACGATGGCTGCTGCTTTCTTCTCCACCTGACTCCGGATCCATACCCCGCTGCATGTGCATAGAGTCTTCCGCTGCTGTTCTGTTGCATATGTTGCTGTATTATAATTTTGCTGTTGTGATTGCTTGCTCTTTTCTCTGTTGCTGTTATATAATGTGAGCCGTGTACTGCTGAATAATGGTCCCCGGGTATGGGACACGAATGTATTATATGGATTGCTGTTGTAAAATACTTGTGAGTTGTATTGTATTCCCTATCAATAAGAATAGTTTCAGCACGTGTTTACTGTGTTCGGTAAATACGGGTCGGGGCGCTTCATTTTGGTAGCGGAGCAGGCAGTAGGTCATTAGGGACATAACCGTGATTGCATGATTATTTGTTTGTGCATAAGATTTGTCACGACATGATATGACATGCATACATATACATTCTCATATAGGTACGAATGGATCCGGTTGGAGGGAATCAACATGCTGGAGATCACCTAGATGACGATCAGGTATCGATGGATCAACCGTAGTAAGTTGCGGGAGGTTCGGAACACCTTCCGAATGTTCCTTTGGGAGACCCTAACGTGGTAACTCAGATTCTGCGAAGGCAAAAAGCTAGGGATGCACGTATCGATGCTATGGGAGCTCGGGAACAGGAAAACCAGGGACCAGTCGAGGATTCAGTATATATGAAGATGGAGAAGCTTGGGGCAAAGATTTTTACCGGTGTCACTGCACCACAGGATGCTGATCAGTGGCTCAGACAGATGAACAGGGTTATGCTGAAGCTGACATACAGGAATGACAAGTGGGCCAGATATGTCGCTGCCATGTTCCGAGGAGATGCCGTTGATTGGTGGGAGTCTACCACCAGGGACCTGCCGACACCTATCACTATGCCGTGGAACCAGTTCTTGGAGATGTTCCGAAGGAAGTTTGTTTCTGAGGCGTACCAGGACCAACTGAGACGAGAGTTTCTAAGACTGCAACAAGGACTAGAACAGACAGTCAATGATTATGAGATCAAGTTCAACCACCTGTCCATCTATGCCAGTGAGTTTGTAGCTATTCTGGAGGCCAGATGTAAACGTTTCTGGGATGGCCTTCGATCTGGCATCCAGACAGTCATGGGGTGCAAGGTCTATGAGACTTACCAGGACATGCTGACAGATGCCTTGAGAGCCGAGATTATTTGGCTGGGCAATGAGAGGGAGCAACAGGAGATCCGTAACAGGCATGCTGCACAGAGTTCTAGGGGACAGAACAAGAGGTTCTAGACACCAGCGAACCGATATGGACAGAGCCGATTCATGCCAGCGAGTCAAGGACGTGGATGGAACAACAGCAACTACAACAACCCAGGCAGTTCTTGGACTCAGTCTGGAGGGACTTCATCTTGGAATGCTCGCCCGAGACCTCCTCTGTCTCAGGTGAGGTGTTATGAGTGTAACGAATTTGGGAACTACCGTTATGCTTGTCCCAAGTTGGGAAGATCTGGAGGTACGACACCTGTTCAGACAGTGCAAGCTTCAGTTGCCAATGTACCTAGTGGTTCTGGAGTTGGCCGAGGCCGAGGACATGGAGCTGTTCCTGCTAGGACCCAGTCAGCCTTGAATCAGAGTGCAGCAGTGCCGAGAGCATTTGTGATCACCGCTGATGAGGATCCATAGAATGCCGATGTTATAGCAGGTACTTTTACAGTCTTTGGTAGTACTACATATACTTTGATTGATCCTGGTGCTACGCATTCATTTGTTGCGCAAAGCTTTGCAATACTACATAACTATACGGGAGAGAGTTTAACTTGTCCAATGAGGGTTAGGTTACCTGCGAGTGTAGTGGTCAGGTTAACCAATGTGTGCAGAGACGTTTCGCTTTCATACGATAGCGAGGTTTTTCTTGTATGGTTGATTATGATGAACATGGGAGGTTTTGATATCATCTTGGGGATGGATTGGTTGTCCAAGTACAGTGCTATGGTGAACTGTCGAACTAAGGAAGTGCTGTTGACATCCGATGGTGGGCGAAAGGTTTTGTTGACAGGTATTGGAAGAGCTGCTACTACATGTAGTATCTCTGCTAATCAGGATGTTGGGATGAAGCAGTTGGGTCCAGATGCTTTGTTGACCCATATCAAGGGTGAAGAAGTTCAGACTTCGGTTTTGAGGGACATCATAGTTGTGAGGGAGTTCCCAGATGTGTTTCCAGAGGATCTGCCAGGATTGCCACCTGACAGGGAAGTTGAGTACACCATCGATTTGATGCTAGGAGTGACACCTATCTCGATGGCACCATATCGGATGGCACCGACAGAACTCCAGGAGTTGAAGAAGCAGCTAGATGAGCTACTTGAGAAGGGATTCATCCGACCTAGTACATCACCCTGGGGATCACCAGTTCTCTTTGTGAAGAAGAAAGATGGCAGCTTGCGGATGTGTGTGGACTACCGACAGCTGAACAAAGTGACAGTGAAGAACAAGTACCCGCTTCCCAGGATTGATGACCTCTTTGATCAGCTACAGGGATCTACTGTATTTTCCAAGATAGATCTTCGATCTGGCTACCATCAGGTCAAGATTGCAGAGAAGGACATACCGAAGACAGCCTTCCGTACTCGATATGGGCATTTTGAGTTCACAGTGGTTCCTTTCGGTTTAACCAACACACCTGCAATTTTTATGTTCTTGATGCACTTGGTCTTGAATGAGTTATTGGACAAGTTTGTGGTAGTCTTCATCGACGACATTCTGATATACTCCAAGAGAAGGGAAGAACATGAGGAGCATCTAAGGGTAGTACTACAGAGGCTGCGAGAGAAAGAGTTGTATGCCAAGTTTAGCAAGTGCGAGTTCTGGCTTGAGGAAGTTGCATTTCTTGGACATGTTGTATCCGGGGATGGGATTAAGGTTGACCCTGCTAAAGTGAAAGCTGTTCTAGAGTGGGAGCTGCCCAAGACGGTACCTGAAGTCAGAAGTTTTCTTGGCCTTGCAGGATATTACCGGAGATTCATTGAGGATTTTTCCTTGATAGCAGTCCCATGACCAAGCTATTAAGGAAAGATCAAGCCTTTGTATGGAGTGATGCCTGCCATAAGAGTTTTGATGAATTGAAGAAGAAGTAAACATCAGCACCAGTCTTGACAGTACCTAAGCCAGGAGTGGAGTATGTGCTGTTTTGCGATGCTTTAGGTCTTGGTTTGGGAGAAGTTCTGATGCAAGAAGGCCGAGTGATTGCCTATGCTTCGAGACAGTTGAGGCCACATGAGAAGAACTACCCGACACATGATCTAGAGATGGCCGCAGTGATCCTTGCTTTGAAGATTTGACGACATTATCTGTTTGGAGAGAGATGCCGGATCTTCACAGAACATAAGAGTCTCAAGTACATCATGACTCGGAAGGAACTTAACCTGCGACAAAGACGTTGGGTTGAGTTGCTGAATGATTATAATTGTACTATTGAGTATCACCCTGGAAAAGCTAATGTTGCAGCAGATGCTTTGAGCCGGAGACAACCAGAAGATGCTTCCACGACTTACTCGATGTCCTCACTCATCGAGTTAAGGAAGATGGGAGTTGATCTGTCAGTGGACGAGACAGGAGCTCTGTTGACCCATGTTGAAGTCAAGTCTAACCTGAGAGGTTGGATTGTGGAATTACAAGATGGAGACTCCGACCTGATCAAGCTGAAGGAAGCAATCCGTAGTGGGAAGGAAGACAAGTTTCGCACAGCTGAGGATAGTGCATTGATGCTGGGGAAACGCCTATGTATACCCAGTTTTGGTGACCTACGCAGTCAGATTTTGGAAGAAGGACATATGACGCTGTATGCTATGTATCCTGGAAGCACCAAGATGTATCAGAATTTGAGGAGTCATTTTTGGTGGCCACGTATGAAGAAAGATGTAGCCGAGTATGTGGCTAAGTGTATCACTTGTCAGCAAGTGAAGGCCGAGCATCAGGCTCCAGCGAGAAAGATGAGATCTTTGACAGTGCCAGAGTGGAAGTGGGAGATGATCACTATGGATTTTGTGGTTGGATTACCGTTGACCCGGAGACAGCATGATGCCATCTGGGTTATCGTTGACCGACTTACAAAATCTGCTCATTTTCTCCCCATCCGACAGACAGATACTCCGGATAAGTTGGCAAAACAGTATGTTGCAAAGATTGTGAGACTACATGAGATTCCTAACTCCATAGTCTCAGACAGAGATCCGAGATTTACTTCACAGTTCTGGAAGAGTCTGCAAGCAGTTTTGGGCACGAAGCTGAGTTTCAGTACCGCATTTCATCCTCAGACTGACAGACAGTTAGAAAGGACTATTCAGACGCTGAAAGACATGTTAAGGGCTTGTGCTCTTAGTTTCAGTGGGAGTTGGGACCAGTATTTGTCCTTGGCGGAGTTCGCCTACAACAACAGTTTTCATTCCAGTATTGGCATGCCGCCGTTTGAAGCTCTTTATGGAAGGAAATGCCGAAGTCTAGTATGTTGGGATGAAGAAGGTCTCCGTTTCATTGTGGGTCCAGATTTGGTTAAGCAGACAGTTGACAAGATTCAGGTAGTTAAGCAGAGTATGAGAGCAGCACAGAACCGACAGAAGAGTTATGCTGATAAACATCGTCGTGAGATGGAGTACCAGGTAGGAGACAGAGTTTTCCTCCGAGTTACACCTTGAAAAGGTGTTATCAGATTTGGCAAAAGAGGGAAGCTGAGTCCCAGGTACATCGGACCATATGAGATTGTGGAAAGGGTTGGACCCTTGGCGTACAGATTATCTTTACCAGAGGAGTTGTCCCGGATTCATGATGTGTTTCACGTTTCCATGTTGAGGAGGTACAGATCTGATCCGAGTCATGTGGTTACTACAGCAGATGTTGAGGTCGCAGAGGATCTTACATACACAGAATTGTCGGAGCAGATCCTTGCCCGAGAGGTCAGACAGTTAAGGAACCGAGTCATACCGATGGTAAAGGTTAAGTGGAACAAGCACTCTGCGAATGAGTCTACGTGGGAAGTTGAGGAGCACATGCGTTCTCAGTATCTTCACCTGTTTACAGTACCAGAGTGAATTTCGGGGACGAAATTCTTTTAAGGTGGGTAAACTGTAACAACCCGGGTAATTTTTACGTTTTTACCGTCACCGTAAAATTTATTTTACAGTTATTTACCATTAAAATTAATCTTGGGTAATTAATTTATGGTAATTCATGCATAGGATTTTGAAACCGAGCCCTGTCCCACGCTCGGGATTTTTCTGCGGATTTTCCGGACCAAAGTTGGAATTTTTTGGGTCCAAAAATCTTCAGAAAAGTCGGGATTAACCCCGAGTTATCGGACCAGAAATAAAGTCAAGGGGGTACATTAGTTATTTTCTAGTCCGGACGGGACATGTCTCACAAGCTGCACAGCAACGAGGCAGCCGCCACCCACTGTGAAGCTTGTGAGTGGACTGTGCCACCCGTGAAATACCAGTACCTTGCCCGTGCTCTTGCTTTCTTTTCAAAGCATACACACCGTACCACCATCAGCTCATCTCCTCTCCTCTGCAAATTTTACCTGCAAAAACCCCTGTCAACTTTCCTTCACCACAAACCAGAAGAAAAAGAAAAAAAAAAGAAACAACACACACACACCAGCCTTACACGCCGTCGTTTTGGCAACCCACACACACCCCTCACCTTCTTCTTCCTCTTCTCCACCGTGAACCCACTACCGACCACCACCCGAGCCACCTGCAACCGCCACCAGCCTTACACGCCGTTGTCGCCCTCCTCGCGCCTCCTTCCCGTGCCGCGCACCTCTGCTCCCGTGCCGCTCTGCTCGTCGATCGATCCGCCGCCGCCTGCAAGGTGAGTAGAGTTGAAGGAACAACCCGGATGAGGGTCACGGGTCGGGTTGACCCGTGGTTGGTGGATTGGGTCGCGAGATGAGGGTTGGATGTGACATGGGTTGGGCTGTGTCGCTGGGCCATTGCATGGGCAGCACCAGGGTTCCTGTTTGGGCCTTGGTTTGGCCTGTACAAGGAGTCTGGGCTGGCACTATTTAGGCCCAGTCCGAATTTAAAAAAAAAAAAGAGAAAAACATAATCTGGAAAAAAAATAAAAATTCGTGGAAGGAAAATAATTTTGGGAAATAAGTATAATACTAGAATAACTTGGAAATAAAAATAATTGGTAGAAATTATATTTTTGGAAAGATATATTATATAGTAAATAGTAATTATTTTGGAGGAAAATAAATGTGGAAAGGGTATTATCAAGAAGTATTGTACCGAAATAGTATCCGGGTATAGGTATAAGTATAGTATTATTTTAGACACTGGAAATAAATGGTGAATTGTGATGAAAATAGAAAATTAACTCGAGGCAGTAACCGAGACGAGATAATATTTATTTTTCGGTATACAGTAGTAGCATGACATTTGCATATCACTTATGTGTGCATATTATTTGTTTGATATAGGGGTTGATAACGAGCAGATACCTGAGGAACCGGACTTGGAGTCTGTTGGACATTTCCAAAACTGATAATCGGCTAAGGTGAGGATGGATAACCCTTGATGTGCATGATTTATTGTTTGATTGAACTGCTGAGATGATTATTGTTGACTGATTGACTGCTATGATATTGTTGCTGTTGTTGGATAGCTGCGTTATTGATTTGTGAAATCTGTGCTGTGATAAATGTTGAACTGTTAATTGTGAATAATTAGTGATATGAGATTGTTGATTGGATGAGTCTTTGGATTAATCTGAGGTAATAGAAAATGGATAATTGATGAAAGAGTAATGGAATTGGACTGAATTTGAGACGATGATATAATTGTCATGTGGGAAGTAGTGGTACGACTAGATGGTTAGAGGCTAGTTCTGTGGTGTCATGGCCGGTTTGGTTTGGTTGTTGGGGATGTTGATCCCGGATGATGTTGTTATTGGGATGATGATCCCAGATTGGTTGTGATTGGGATGTTGATCCCGGATTGTGGTTTGGCCTGGCATCCGGAATTAGTTAATAACCAGGTACGATCCTAGCTTGTCTAGTGACGGGGCCCGGAAGATAAAATTGGTAATAATAATAATAAGCATTCTTTTGGTCTTGGCTCAGTTGTGTTATGGTATATTTCTTGTGTTGTGTTTGTCTGTGTTTACTTCGAAAGTATTACGGTTGATTATATATCTCTGTTTATCCTTCGTCGGTAAGCACTTCGGACTCACCCCTCGCCTGCGGGGTTTCATCCCGTAGGTTTAGTTTCTTCTTAGTTCAAGTACGACGTACGATGGCTGGTGCTTTCTTCTCCACCTGACTCCGGATCCATACCCCGCTGCATGTGCATAGAGTCTTCTGCTGCTGTTCTGTTGCATATGTTGCTGTATTATAATTCCGCTGCTGTGATTGCTTGCTCTTTTCTCTGTTGCTGTTATATAATGTGAGCCGTGTACTGCTGAATAATGGTCCCCGAGTATGGGTGACGAATGTATTATATGGATTGCTGTTGTAAAATACCTGTGAGTTGTATTGTATTCCCTATCAATAAGAATAGTTTCGGCACGTGTTTACTGTGCTCGGTAAATACGGGTCGGGGCACTTCACAATAGATGAAAATAAAAATAACTATACTTAAATTAATAATAATATAAAATATAAATTAATATTTTACTTTTATTTTATTACGAGGAACTATCATATAACATTGAATGATATTTTTAGTTCTTATTATAATCAAGGAAATGTGTAGAAATACTCCTACTAATTAACATTACTCTTATTTTATTAAGACGAAACGCCATAATAATGATTGACATGTAATTTTTCTCCTGGAGTCTACCTCTCCATTTTGCTTTAGGGATGTCATCAAAGGTAAACCACGATCCTCCAGGTGAGGACTTATGGTCAGAAAATTCAAATGGACCATTTGATCTAGCAGGGACTGTTCCTGACATGTGTGTGTCTTCTTGGCTTTGATGGAGGAAATGTGTAATCCTCATCCGAGTCATAAAACTCATTGGCACAATTGCATTCAGGTTCACACTGGGATGGATCAGTGTCCCAAATAAAATGCTCGTCGACATGAGAAACATAGACTTTGGAACCATCCTGTTGGAAAGAGGATACAATCTATATCTATATGTATCTATATCTATATACTATATATAAAAGCACGAACGCAACGAAACGTGAAACAACCGAAAATACAGAAATAGCCCTATTTAATAATAATAAAAAAAATTAATATCTTACTCTTATTTAATTAAAACGACATGGCATACAATAATGAATGACATGTAGTTTCTATGTATTATATATAAAAGAACTAACTCAAACAATAGATGAAAATAAAAATAACTATACTTATATTAATAATAATCTAAAATATAAATTAATATTTTACTTTTATTTTATTACGAGGAACTATCATATAACAATGAATGATATTTTTAGTTCTTATTATAATCAAGGAAATATGTAGAAATACTCCTACTATTTAACATTACTCTTATTTTAGTAAGACAAAACGCCATAATAATGATTGACATGTAATTTTACTCCTGGAGTCTATGTCTCCATTTGGCTTTAGGGATGTCATCAAAGGTAAACCACGGTCTTCAAGGTGAGGACTTATGGTCAAGAAATTCAAATAGACCATTTGAACCAGCAGAGACTGTTCCTGACATGTGTGTGTCTTCTTGGCTTTGATGGAGGAAGTGTGTAATCCTCATCCGAGTCATAAAACTCATTGGCACAATTGCATTCAGGTTCACACTTGGAAGGATTAGTGTCCCAAATAAAATGCCCGTCGACATGAGAAACATAGACTTTGGAACCATCCGGTTGGAAAGAGGAGACATTGTCTCAACAACTATTTATTTATAAATTCCTATTTTACTGCATATTTATAAATTCCTATTTTACTACATAAACTAATTCTAAATATTATATTTATTTATATTTTCTAAACAACTAACAAAAATATGAAGAAGTACAGCTAAAAAGTAAGAAAAAATTATGAACAAAAATAACTTTTACATAGAAGAATAATCACAAGAGCTCATGAAAAATGTGTTTGTAATTTATTGTCAACATGAATTATAGAGAGAAGAGTTGAGTAAGGTAGTGAGCGAAAATTATAAAATAGAATAATAACGAAAAAAGTATTATCATAGGAATTCATACCACAAAAAAAATAATAATAAGAAATTATAATATAATTTAATAATCTCCTTCATTAATAATATAATTTCATAATTAAAATTATATAATTGACAATATCAAATGATTAAAAAATATTATTAAAAATAATTGATTTTATAAATTTACATTCTCTAATACATAAACTAATTTTAAATAATACGTATTTATCTGTCTGTATTTTATATATAAGTTCTTTTTATTGATCTAAAAAATATAATAGTATGCCACATGCAACCCACGTGGAAAAAAACTAGTATAAAAAAAATGTCTGGTTTTTGGGTTGAAAAAAGGAAATATGTTACGCAATTTTTTTTTCATTATTATTTAATGTTGTATTCTCACTAACAATGCAATATTTGACAGGGGGAAAAAAAAATCAGATATTTTAAAAATTGTTGTGTGTTTAAAAATCTGCCCTAATATTTTCCTCTTAAACTCAAATTGAATTCAGAATTTAATAAATAATCTGTTAATATTTTTTTCGTTTGTGAAAAAAGAAAAAAAAAAGACGTAAAAGGACACCAGTGGAAAAATGTTTACAAATATAACGCAGCAACACATGGCCAGGAAAACATAAACTGCATTTCGATTTGTATATTAACACCTACAGAAACCACAAAGAAGGAACGAGAAAAAAACAGAGATGGCAGCTATTGCTAACATCATGTCCCTCTCTTCAGTTTTCACATCTTCCAAATCCAATCTCATGGTCCCCAAGATTCGCTCCAAAATGTGCAGAATCAGCTGTAAGGTACCAGAGAGTGGCGTTGAGGAAAACCCAACAAGGAATGCTTCCTCCTTGAGCTCCAAGAACAGGATGGAAGACTACAATACCGCCATGAAACGAATGATGAGAAACCCTTATGAGTATCATCATGACCTTGGTGGGTCTTCTTTCCTTTCCCCTCCCTCTCTGCATTTTTCTTGGTCTTGCTTTGATGTTATAAGCAAACCCTTATGAGTTTTTTTTTTTTTTTTAACTTTTCTGTGCAATGTTTTGGTAAATGCTGATGATAATTTCTTGCCAATTTCTGCTCTGATCTGGGTTGATGCCAATTTGGATTCTTAGTTTGGGAGTTACTGGATTGTGTTGATTCATTTTTACTGGAAATGATTGATACATAGATATAAAAGATGATGCTGGATCTGTTATATTTGTGTGTTTTAGCTTTTAGGAGACTGTCCTTTTACAAAGTTAAGGTTTAGCATGTTAACTTTTCAAACAGACCTTTCTGCATTTTACATTTCTTTAATGTGAGTTGACCCGGATTCTCTTTTTCTGCTGATAGTGCTACCTTTTGAGAGGGAAAAGATCGTAAAGAACATAAATGGTCGGTGCTAGGTACATGTCTTTTGTTTAAAGTTAACAGAAAGTGATATCCTTGATTGCAAACTACTGTGTGTCAAACTTAAATTGGTCGTGGAACATGCAGCACCAAGCAATCAGTTTTCACCGAGTGAATTTTCTGGAGACTTTTAAAGATTTTCATTAACAGTACTTCCTCTAGATTAGATTCTGCTTTTCTGATTGTCTGCTTGTGAATATGGTGTAAGGGCTTCACTATTGCTACTCTATGCGATGCTTGGTGTTGCTAATGGCTAATTGCTGTAAAAGGACAGAAGTCCGTACTTGATGTGTGACTATTGACTGTTAAACTAACACCCGAGAGTCGGTGTCTTTGGACTTCTGTATCTAGTAGATTTTAGACTTCTCTTACACCGGATATAAAACTTAAACGTCGTCCTGTTCCTATATCTAATAACCCCATAACTGAACGTCAGGTATTATTTTTCTACATTTCTTGCACGGGTCCGTCATATGAGAAGGCCTGTAAGAACTTAGTTTTTACAAATGGATATGGCTCTTTAAGTTGAGTTTTCAGTAAGACAGAGAGTAGAAACCTGTTTAGTTTAGGTTGCATGAGTTCCTATAACCTATCAATGAGTTTGATGGTGCTAAATACCTGAGTTTTTGAAGTGATTGCCTTCCTGCAGGCGAGGGATTTTGACCCTGATTCCTTGAGAAGTATATTACCCCAAGCTGTTTCATCATTGGAATGGGCAGTGTCTGACGGAAAAGGGCGGGTATATGTACACTGCACGGCTGGACTGGGAAGAGCTCCTGCAGTTGCAATTGCTTATATGTTTTGGTTTTGCAGTATGAATGTCAGTTCTCTACTCTTCTATTATTATGGTTGCCTTTCCATAGATATTTATGTTGATATGCTACGCTTCTTTATCAATTGATTAATGTATGCTTGTGGAACAGCTAAATACAGCATATGAAACACTAACATCAAAGAGACCTTGTGGGCCCAATAAAAGATCAATACGAGGTGCTACTTATGATCTTGCCAAGAATGATCCAGGGAAGGAGCCATTTGAGAGTCTTCCAGAGTATGCATTTGAAGATATAGCAGATTGGGAGAGGAACTTAATTCAAGATCGGGTCCGTTCCCTCCGTGGAACTTGAGCACTAGGCTAATATATTATATCTTTGCATGGGAAAATACAATCTAAAATGACACTTGATTTTGAGGCTATACTTTCTCTTGATAAAGGATTGACAAGAGAAGTTCCACTTTGGCCTCATGTTCCTCTAGAATGTCAAGTAACATAAACAAGTACTTTCTATATAGATTGTTTTGACTCTTATGGCATCCCCACGGCAGGATTCAGCCATGTCACAGATAGGGCTGCCGGCCACATCCTTTTCCCTGAAGACTTCCTTTACACCTAGGCTAAGAGGTTCTCTGAGGGCTTCGTCGACCACAACCTAGTTTTTATTTAGTGTCATATCAAGGCAATATTAGTACAGTTGCAACTTCTTCACCAAGGTAATGATGCTTAAGACATAATGCAGAGAGCAGCAGCGTGCCGGAGCTACATATATACACAGCAAGGCAGGTACAAGAATAAACAGCGGGGCGAGAGATTATGAAGCTGGCGATCGAAGCTACTGGCCTGGTCAGAAATGCCCCAACGAAGCAATAATTGTTCTAATTGTATACCGCAATTTACGCATTATACAGATGTAAAAATAATAAAAGTGGAAACTCTAGTATGAATTAGTCATCATTTGGAAACTCTGTAGTTTTAAACTTATAGCACCACTACAATGCCTCAATTTTAAGTCTTGGAATGATTCATACTCCTTGCCATTTTATTATTTGATAGGATGGGGACCAACCTAGCTGGCTACTTCATTGCCAACAGAATAATGAAACGATAAACATCCTTAACGTTTTTTTTTTTTTTCTCGAACTTGAATGTTAAACTCATGTCTGTAAGAGAAATTTAACAGAATTCTTATGTGGAATCTGGAAATCTGATTTCAGGGCCTCAAAATCTCTCAAAACACCAGTATGCTGATATTTTGGGATAAATATCATCAGAAATTTCAATTCCATCAAAGATTTTGGATTCCACAATTGGTTAAAACTACATGACAGCACGCAACACAACACAACGCATAAAACAACATAAATCAAAATTGATGGCTCTCTTATATCGTTAATGTATGTTGATAATCCAAATCCAAAAAGTAATACTATCACCGGGAAACTCTTGCAGAGTTTCTGAGTGGCTACATCCTGCCAGTGTCATTACCCCTAAACTTAAAAGTGACTACAACTAAGAGAGTAAATGGGAAAATGTCATTTATTTTGGCAGGCCTATCATGGGAAACTATACATAGCTCCTTTCACGGAAAGGACAAAACCATTAAGGTTAGACGGTTTGAAGCCTGGCGAGTTGTATTTGGCGCTGACCCAGATGGAATGCTGTGACTATCCATAATATACACACCTGGAACCCAGAGAGAAATGGGAAATCTTCATTATTATTGTTTGAAGATATCATGAGAAATGGAATGCATCAGCACTTTAAAGGTACATTTATCTTAAAAGATGGAATTACAATAAGAAAAAAAACAAGGAACTCCACTGGATCAATTGCCACCATGCAAAAGCATTTAAACCTACTGCGGGAACTATGTTTTATTTTTCCTTCTTTTTCTCTTTTTCCAGAGAAACACAAGCAAAAGTTATACATACCGGCAAGGCATACAAAGAGACAGTTGATGTTCTCCCATGAAGAGTGCTGAACAATAGTTTGTACATTCCAGCAGCTGTGGCATCTCCCAGCCGTTGGACAACTACATCTATGCAGACCTGCAGGAGCAAATATACATCTAGCAGCCATGATGATTCATTATGCATTCTAATACTATAAAATTAAGATCAATACAAGGTGGAAAAAGCACAGTAGCAAAGCATGTGGTGATGCTGTGGTTTCAGAATAAGTGTTATTCAGGAAGAGAGCATGTTGCTGGCACATGAATAAAGGTCATTGTAATTGGATACTCAAAGCTAAGCATGGAGATTTTTAAGAACTTAATGAAAAAACTTAGACCTTAGCTTTATATTTCTCTTCCTCTGAGACAATCGTGAATAGGAGTTCTCTTCCAGGTCTGGTCAAAACATAAGTTACCACCTGCAGACGAAGCACCGAATTATTAGATTACGAAATGAGAATTCAAAATTCTCTTCTTCAACCAAGTCAGTTCGACTCTGGTTGCCCAAGATAAATGGCAAACAAACATGGTCAGAACAAAGAAAATTGGCATAGATTAGGCAACAGTTGCAAACCTTCCGTACAGTCTCACAGACCGCAACAGCTACCCATGTAGGCCAAACAGCAATGGCAATCAAATTTGAGAAGGCGGTAATTGGAGCAGCACATATAGCTACAGTAACTCCAGCAACAGTAAGGATGCGCCCCTGTATATTTACTTAATTAGAGGAAGCCAGAGACTCTATAAACTGGTAATAAATGGACAGGAGGTCTCATGGTGGGACAACAAAAAAAAAATACAAATTGAGAGATAAAGTATTGCCCATAATTTTGCCCATCGATTAACAGAGGAGATGCATGAGTGGCAGTCAGCAGCAGAAGATGGAATAATTGCTCTGATTACTAATGAAAAAGTCTTGCCCTGCTCTCAATAATATTTCCTTCTTTTTCTTTTGGGCAAATTCAAGTATGAAATCCATTTTGACAGCAATGATTTTTTGCATTTGTCTGTTTTACCAAGCAGATATAGCATCACAGCAGAACCTTGAGGAAAAGACTTCAGTTTAGCTTACTGTTAATGTAAGTTGTCCAGCAAGGATAAAAACAGCGATAAAGCTATTAATCTGGGCAAACAATCTTCTTCTGCCTAGGGAGCTTGTGACAGTATTGGCAATAACAGTTACTTTCTGCAAAACCAGAAAAAAAAACAGTCAGCAAAGAGGAAAGATCAGGTCTATTTTAAGGCATCCAATTAACCAGAAATACACCCATATGTGTTTCGGTATACTGCCCATGACTAAAGATTTTTAACTCTGATTCCAGAACCAAGAGGAAAATATAGGAGTTCTTTCTTTTTATAAAGGGCAACAAAAAGAAAAAAGGAAAAACCCTCAAGTTCGTAAAGCATTGGCTCCAACTACAAAATATGGGGCTGCTTGAGCGCATGTCATCACAAAAGCATTGCCTCTTCCATGGCATCTGAAAAGAAACTCTTTTTTGGCACTAGGCATAATAGTCAAGAGTAAGATAGATAAACTATATCATGGGCTCCATTGAACTTTGGTAGGAATTTAACTATCACCAAAAACCCAATACATAAAGACTGGCTCAATTCACGCCATGTTCATGAATTTAGTATTTACCATCACAAAGTCCAAGAACTGTTCATTTCTTAACAAAAAAAAAATAATCAAATTGAAAAACATTTGAGCATATCCTTAAAGTACGAGAAAAAGAGATTTTTTAAAATGAGGTATACCAGCCAAGACTTTTTTCTTTTTTTATCATTATACCAGCCAAGACCTTATCTCTTGCCTTGGCTAACCAACAGTAAAGCAAAATTAGCCAAACCAAATAACTTATCTATACTTGAACAAACAAATAGTGGCATCTGGTTAAGAAAGCCATTCTGTGATTAAGAGATAAACAGCTTTGCAAGCCAGTACCTGAAAATAGAAGAATGAGGAGACAACAGCACTCAGCCACAGGAATAAGGATACTTGCAACAAATATGTTGAAGATAATATGAGCCAAAGTCCATCTAAGATGGCTGAAGGGTTAGGCTTCGCCCTAGGTGTTGAAGACCTCGGAGTGGCAGCATTGAAAGCTGGAGCTGCCTGTCCATTATCCTCATTTTTTTGATCTGGATCAGCTTTTCTACAAAGCAAAGGCAATTTTACCAAGCTATTCATAATCAAGGACAGAAGACAAGCAAAGAGATCTAAAAATCTAAAAGGTTCAAATAAACTAGATGAAACCAACTAATGTAATCCTCATCAAATTCTAGTGAGAACATGGCACCAGAACCAGTAAATCCAACTGGAAGAGTTTTATGTGAATAGCACTCTCTAAGCTCATATATTGAGCATATAACAAGGGAACTCCTAAAACCAGTGCTTACACAGTACCATAAAGATAAGAAAATTAAATTTTATGTTAGTGGGGACAATGGAATAGGAAGGGAATAAGATTCAGGGTGAAATGGTTATGCAGAATATTGTTGGAGAGGAAGTTAAAAAATCAGTCTTTCTTTAGAGATGGTACCCAATGCCTTTTGAAAAGCCTACTTCATATGTTCTATTGTTGTTTAGAATGTTTAGTTTTGGTTGTTCAAGTTTCTAAGTGGTTTGAGTCCCTTAATAATAGATATGCTGACCATTTAAGCTTTATTCTCTTAATGTGCCCATATGGTGAATAAAAATGGAATTTTACATCCAATGCAAGTCGAACTCTTCATGTTCATTTCAAAGTAAACACTGCAGTGGACGCAAATTAATCATAAATCTTTGAGTAGAAAACAAGAGTGCAAGTATTCTGTATACAAAAGGGATGATCCATGAGAATTCAGTATATGTACTAGACAAGTTCGTTGGTATTACTAGATTGTTAACAATAGCCATATTGGAGGATTAAGTAGGGGCATACTATGTTATATAAAAAAAAAAAAAATTGACTGTGAAATACTATAAGACAACCAACTAAAAGAGCACAAGAAAATATAACTTGAAAAAGGACCCCCCCAGAAATAGAGGCTTCATACATACCTATGGTTTGGATTACATGTGGCCTATAAACTTTAAAAAGGACAATGTCATAGAGAAAGAGAAACTATGCTAACTACTTCATACAAATATGCTTTCCCATATTTCCCATATAAACTCAAAATGTCATATAGGAATACCACTTGAGGACCTTCAGACAAGAAACTAATAAAGGAAAGAGAACCTGAAAACATAGCTAACCTTATGGGGGATAGTTCTTCAGGGAGGTGAGATATATCTTTATTAATGCCTTTAGATGACCATGCAGCAAGTTCCATCAAGACAGCAGCAAATAGAAGTAAAACTGAAATAAGCAGCACAGAACTTTAAGTAAACTTTGGCAAGTTAAGCAATTTCATCCTTTATAAACACTTGAACAAAAAAAGAAGAAGAAGAACGACATACATGGTCCCATCCAAGCCATTCCTGTGGCAAATAACGACCCAAAAAGCTGACCAAGAGTCGCACCAGCACCGATGAAGCCAAACAATCTTGAACCTGACTGGATAAAGAACAAAGTAAAATGCAAGCAACGAAGCAGTTTAAACTCTTAACGATTCCGCAGTTAAAATACCAACCTCGCTATCCATTACATCGATTATTCTCGCCCAAGTTGAAGATATTGTAATGAGGTTAAGCAGTGCCACCTTCAGAAAATGGAAGAATATCCCACCATAAACTAAACATCAAAAGAATTCTGCCACCACTCCAGCAAAACCAAGGACCAAAATGTATAGCAATGTAGCTCATACCCAGAGAAACAATCCAATTCTTACGGAAATGTAGAACCATCCATGGTCTCCCCAATCTCCAGAATACGAACCATGCCCGTTCAGGGTATCATCAACCCTCAAATCCTCTTTTAACTCCTCTTTCAACTCTGAGGTTATTGAAACCGTGCCCTAGTCAAAGAAACCAGCCCAGTACACTATAATGTTGTCGTCTCTTCTTGGTCGTTTCGTTATGGGTAGTTACTTTTTTTCCCAAGACCTTAGTGGGTGGAAACTAAACTAGTTGCTTGAACCTCTTCTCCTTCTTACGGTATCTTTCTTCTTGTCTTGCTCCCTGTTTCGTTTCTTGGACACATAGTTTTTGTTTCGGACCTTAAAAGGATAATGTATATATAAGACTATGTATTTATTATGCGTAAACAAAAAGGGAAAAACAAAGAGAGAATGGTAAAAAAGGTAGAAGGGTACCTTGGATTTGGAGAGATTGGGGAGGGAGAAGATTAGAGTAGACAAAGGAGCAGCGAGCAATGTGAGACCCAGAGATCCGAGGAACAACCCAGGAAGTTTGGATAAGCCCAGGGAGATTGCGCCTTCGTCGCGTAAAGGAAGCACCACGAAGTAGGCGCTCAAGATCTAGCAAATGCAAAACAAATAAATAATGTTATTGAGGAGGGATCAAGAGAGAGAGAGAAGAGAATCAAAAGATTAGATTAAAAGGATGAATATTTTTATATATGGATTACGAAGAAGAAGCAGGAGGAGGAGTGGAGGAGGGCGGAGGTCTCGTGAGGATGGACGGTGACCAAGGTGGACAGGAACGCATCTAAGCGAGCTTTGTTGCTTATCATTGCTTTTGTTTTCCGAGAAGAATCACTTTTTCGGGTTTTGGCTTGTCATCAGTGTTTTTCAGCGTTCAAACTTCAAACCCACCTGTTTATCAACTCATCTAAAGTTATACTCCGCTCTTCTTGTCTTTAAGTTCCAGAGTCTGTCAGTTTGAGTTTGACCAAAAATGGCAAAAGTTTATTTTCTTTGTTCTAAAATGGGATAAATGGCTTTAATCCTGAAAGAAAAAAAGGATAGAGGGACATGAGAGTCCTACAATTCTTTTTTGTTGGTTTCCCATCCGGATACAGCTTTGCCCCAACTAATCCGGATTCGATCCGGGTCGCGCACCTAGATATGGTGGGTGAGTCTTTGCGTACACGAGGACTTAAACCCCAGACCTCGCTTAAGCGGCGCTTACCACTTGGACTAACCCACATTGGTAGAGTCCTACAATTTTAAGTTGTTTTCCAATCCAATTCTATAATAATTTTTGTAAAAAACGAATTTTTTACCGGGGTATGGATGTAAATTCTATGAGCTTGATTGTTTGTCTCTTTGGCATAATCTTGATGCCCGGAGGACCTGATCTCTGTGCCTGGAGGACTTACTCCTGATGCCTGAAGGACCTAGAAGACTAACAAGAAGGACCTTGGAAAGTCCAGGGTTGTGACCCCGGAAGGACCTCCGATGCCTAAGTTAGCAAATGAGATTTTTCTCTATTATATGAGAGAGCATAAAAAGAGAGTGTTTTGGGAGCGGAGAATTGTATTATCTGTAATACTCTTGGAGAGAGTTTCTTTGTGGAGAGTAGAGTATTTCTCAAAGAAGAATATTGTGTGTGTTTTATTATTCCCTTGCACCCTTTTATAGGGAATTCTTGCAGAGCATTTATCATAGATGTTCCTTTGGCTCCATGTAACGCTTAACGTTTCTCACATTTTTCCATGAGGCAAAATAGCTAGCTGGACCTGGTCCTGGGCTTTAGTATTGGACTTGGTTCTGGACTTCTATATTGGGCCTAGGCCTGGTCCTGAGGCTTTGATTGATTTATTTCATGCTTCAACACAAGCCCCCAACTCTAAGGGATGTTGTGTAGCAAATTTCCATAGAGTTTATTACTTCCAAGGTGTGCTTTTCATTTTTGTCGCCATTAGGTATTAAACCGCTTTATTTGGCTAATTTAATCATGAGCTCCAACATATTGGATTTTGAGCCATGAGCTTATTGAATTTATAACTATAAGCTCATCGAAAGACCAATGTGGCATTGGCTCGAATTTCAATTTGCTAAAATTGAGAGCTCATAAAGCCCCCGTGTATAGGTGATCCTCTTGCAAGACAGAGGTCGAGGACCTTTTTTAGAGCTCATGTGGTGCGCTTGTCAGCTTCTGAATTTTTCTTTTGGACCTGAGCAGCCTCTCTTAAATTTGTATAAAGCCTCAATTAATTACTTATAATGGGACTTTTTGCTTTGTTGTTGTCTCTTGGAAGTCTTCTTTTCTGGACCTGAGAAGTGTATCATTTGGTACCTTTGATATGAAGAGGTCCTTTAAATGAAGGTACCTTCGACATATGGAGGGGACCTGATATATAGAGGACCTCTGAAAGTGGGTGCCTCCTTCATGATGCAAAGAGGACCTCAAAATGTGGTACCTTCTTTGTATGTTTCTTGATATGCAATCCTTATTTTTTTGGACTAGTTAGCCTTGGTCGTCTTTCTCTCTTTTTTTTCTCTTTTTTGACTATGCGATTTACTTGGGCTATAAATTGCCTTTAGTCGTCTTTCATTGAATAAGCGACTTACTTGGGCTATCATGCCTAAGTCGTCTTTCATGACGCGATCTCTTCTTTAGATCGTCTTTTACTGTGCGATCTCTTAGATCGTCTTTTACTGTGGGATCTCTTAGATCGTCCTTTTTCAGCGACTGAAACCAGCTATATGGCCTTTCATCATCTTACTTTGCGACCAATATAGACTGCATGGCCTGTAGTCGTCTTTTTTGAATGTGGGATGTTCCTATTAAGTCAAGGTCCTTGGTTTGTTACTTGGGACCTTTGATTTCATTAAGGACTTCTATTTACAAGATCCTAAGGGACCTTTAGGTCTTTAAGGACCTTATTCCATGGGCCTTTTGAGGCTTTTGATTTCCAAGATTGTTTGAATGAGACTTTTGTAACCTCTGTGTTAGAATCTAAGCTCTACGCTAGAGGGGGGTGAATAGCATTTTTCGAATGAAATGAAAATTTGCAGGAAACAGTGCGGAATAAAAGCAGTGAAGGAAAGGAGACACCAAATTTTTATCCTGGTTCACACACAACTTGTGGCTAGTCCAGTCCTCCGAGAGACTCTCTCGAAGATTTTACTATCTACGTTAAGCTTCCGGGTGCTTAACAAACCGTTTACAGCTTGAGAATTTGAGTCACACAAACCTCAACACTCTTACTTGAAGAAACCTCACTTCAAGACTTCCCACACAGAAAGAAAGAACCTCTCCCTATGAATCACAATAAGGGAACTAACCTCCCAAATGATGTATGGCAACAAATACAACACTCAAAACAGAAACTCTCTCAAGAGTAGATATTGAGCAACAATGTAAGCACTATAAGGCAACTCTAAATTTTCAAAGGTATTAGCTCATAAAAATATGTATGAATGTTTATCAATGTATGCTTGAATGTATGAAGAGTTGATTGCTCTGAAAGAGAAGCTTAACACCTCCATTTAAAGCTCTGAAAACTTGTACAGTCGTTGGGAACAAGTTCTGAACACCTTTAGACAAGATAACATGCAAGGTGGAAAAAGGTTTTTGATTTTAACGGCACAACATCGATGTTGGGTATCACAACATCAATGTTTGTCCGTTGTATTTGAATTATTGAGGCCAACGGTCACTAAAACATCGATGTTTGGAAAGCCAACATTGATGTTTTGGAGCTTCGCCCAAAACATTTTTAAAGCTGCTTTCTGAGAACATCGATGTTGAGATGGACAACATCGATGTTTTATTGCTACGGCAAAAACCAATTTGAAGAGAAACATCATAACATCGATGTTGTGTAAGCAACATCGATGTTTATCATTTGAACATCGATGTTTGGTTACCCACATCGATGTTTTGATGCTACTGCCAAATTTTGAAAGAATTTGAAGATCAGAACATGGATGTTTGGGTACCAAACATCGATGTTTAGTGCTAAAAAAAATCTTTTTTATGTTTGAATGATTGGTAAAGTGATGCATGATGAAAGCCGATTTTGTTTGAGCTAATAACTTAGAAGAATTAAGTCTTAACCTTGTACAATTGAGTTATAAGTTCTTCTTCAATTCTTGTGCTCTTCTTCACTTCTTATTTTGTGCTTCTTGAGTGATTTCTTTTTGCTTGGATTGTTGTTATTTGAGATGTTAGGTTTGTCAGTATCAAAACCTGTGTAAAGTAACGAGGCATTAGCAAAAGAACAACATAGTCTAACAATTTTCCCCTTTTTGATAATGACAAACAAGAAGGAGTATATGTCAATGGGATAAAAAATGAAATCAAGCTTGAGTTAATTTTAATTCCCCCTAACTTGATGCATATATATATTTTAATTCAAGACAACAAGACAAGGAAACTTAAGTTAATTTCATTGCATATACTCTTTTAATTGCATTAGATTAGTAAAGTTTAGAAAAAGGTGTTCTGGCTGTCACCTTCATTATCATCTTGGTTTTCACCACCTTCCACATCCATCGGATCATTTTCCTCATTTCCGACGTAATCCTCATCCGCATCATCATCACCATCATTTTCGAAGTTGTATCCTTGAAAAGTAGCATGATATAGTGGAGGTGTGTACTTGACACGAGCAAAGTAGGAGCGAAGGGCGTGTCCCTGTCTTTGAACTTCCGTGTCAATCCTGTCAATTGAGCGTCCCATGCTGTTCACACTTAATTGGAGAGTGTGAATGGAGGCAGCGATTGAGTCGAGTGTGGCAGCAGGGGCTTGGCCTTGAGTAGTTGGTACTTGAGGAGTTGCTACTCGGGCAGGCCTTTGGGCTTCCTCGGATGATCCAGCATGGAATGTGGAGTCATTAATCGCCTAAAGCTTGGAGTGAGGAGTGAGAGCACCTACATGAGGATTTATCCCTGCACTCATCAAGATGTTCACAATCAAGAAAGCATAAGGAAGTGGATGATTATTGGAGGTATGTTCAGCCATATGCATGAGCACAAATCATGCCCAATTGATGGGAGCCCCGTGGATGATGGCATGGAGGACCTTCTCGTCTTCAATCGTCAAATTTGTGTGATTCCCGGCTCTTGGTTTGATCACCCGAGTGAGCAGATAGAAAAGCACCCTGTACTCCAGGTTGATGGAATGGATTGTCGGCCTGTTGGAGCGGTTTCGTTTCACTTCCGTGAAACCGAGCTCATTGAGAAGAGTAGCTTCATGGAGTGTAAGCCAATGATCACCCCCATAAGTTGAGATATCATCGCCTTGGTAAGGCAAGGCTGCAGTCTTTCCGAATTGCTCCAAGGTCATCTGAAAGGGTCGTCCATTAATGTTAGCAAAAAGGACATCACCATCTCGTTTGAGGGTTGAGTAGAAGGCTCGGACAAAATCTGGATTGTATTGGGACTTCTTCCTTGTCACAAAGTCCCATAGTTTGGATTCCTTCAAGTGTCTTTCAAGGTTCTCGAATTTCTTTTCTTGTGGGTAATTGTCTGGAAGGTAATGAGGAGAGGCAATGGCTCGATTTGCATAGAGGGATTTGTAGTGATCTAGCTCATTTCTAGAAGTGAACCAAACTTCAGAGTCTTCCACAGTAAATTTGTGAGCTGAACTTGAGGAGCCTCCCTTCTTCTTGGATTGCTTTTCTTGCACAAGGTCTTTCCCTTTGGAATTTTTCTTGCCACCTGCCATTATTTGAGAGAAATGAGTAGGAGAAGGAAATTTGGAGAGGAGATTGAGTGAGTAAACAGTGTAGTGCGTGGGAAGGAAGAAAAGAGGCCAAGTTTTTATAGTGGAGACCAAAATATAGCTGTTGGAGCATTGAAAACAGGCTCCAACGGCTATTTTTTTTGAAAGACAACGGTTTAACATCGATGTTGGAAGAACAACATCGATATTTGAGATTGCTCAACGGCTAAACATCGATGTTTGAAGCGTTCGGCCGAAAAATAAATGAAGCTCAAAGGCTATATTTTTGAAAGACAACGGCCCTCAACGGCTATATTTTTGAAAGACAACGGCCAAACATCGATGTTTACAAGTGAAACATCGATGTTTTGAGCTCTCGGTGGAAAATTGGTGGAAGCTTAATGTCAGAACATCGATATGTTCCTTGGGAACATCGATGTTGTGAGCCTTAAAAAAATTGAATTCAATGGCGGAACATCGATGTTCTCCAGGAAACATCGATGTTTTGACCTTTTAAAAAAAATTGGAATCGGAAAACTTCCCTGAACATCGATGTTGCTTTTGGGAACATCGATGTTGTTACCCTGCAGCCGACTTTGGACTTCATCCAACATCGATGTTGTGATCATCAACATCGATGTTTGCTTTCGGCAAGCCTTTGTTCCCCCTGTCTGTTGGCCTGATCGAGGAGTACCTACAAAACAAACTTAGAAGGGAAAAAATGATACTAAAATACACAGATTTTACTAATAAAAAAATGTGATAAACCCCCTGCGAGCGAAAAAATATCTTCTTGGATTCCTATCCCTCCAAAACGTTCATACAGGAGTATCCTTGTCGCACATGCACCAGACTCGAGGTACCGTCTTATCAGTCTGGTTACGATTCCTTTTGATGGAGAGTATTTGTGCTAGTAGCTTAATCACACAATAATTAAATTAGAGCTAAGATTTTCAAAAAGCAGATCCTTGATGATCGAAAAAGATTTGGAGATTTAAAAAAGAATTTGCATTTCCTGTTACTCAAAATATCTTGGATTGTTGAGGTAAGGCAGATGGGTATTTCCGGTTACCAAAAATTTCTATAAAATGCAACACGATAGAACGTGAGTACACAAAAGAGTATTTCAAAAGAAAGGTTTCTTAACCCACATTCGAGAGAGTTATCAGAAATACTTTGAAACCAAAAAAAAAAAATGCCTTCTCCAACATCAGTCTTTTTTTGTTCAAGGTGCTTCCTTAGGAAGACGAAATTGATTAGCCTATAGCCTGATTCAAGAGCGTCCAGAGGAACTGCCGAATGAGCTTGGCAGAATTCCTCGCTTAGTTTTTGTCGACGAGCTCTACTCGTCCAGATTCTTTGTCTCTCCTATGGAAGAGACAATCTTCCTGGAGGATCAAATTACTCTTAGAACCCTTCTTTACGGCTCGGCTAATGCCATCATGTTTTTCATTTCTGAGAGACTTGAGGGATTTCAGTTAGAGCCCACCTGTCAAGACCTAGAGCAAGGTAGTTATTACCAGATTACGATGACTGCCCGAAATGTGCCTCCTGTAAGTAGGTTACCTTCAACTTGGCCAAAGGTACGATTGCTGGTGTGGAACTGCAGAGGAATCACCCGGCACTCCCAGGAGTTTGTAGGCACCTTAAGGGATCTCAAAAATCAATATAAGCCCAATATGATATTACTTACGGAGACCCAGTGGCAGCCTGAAGATGATCATGGTGTTCTTCCACTTCGTTTTCCTCCGGCAAACCGGTTTGAACTACATGGTCAAAACAACTCTGGCGGCATGTGGTTTTCATAGAATGATAGCATTAGGGTCAATATAGCTAGTGACTCTAATGATAGCTTCAGAGTCAATGCTGAGCCAGCAAGATAAATTGTAATATTTATGAAAAGTATGTTTAATTATGGGTGTGTGATTTGTGAGATAATGAAAGAATGTAAGCATGTGTGTGATTGTAACCTAATGAAAGTTTATATGCATATGTTTGTGATTGTATTATAATGAAAGAATGCATGAATTCAGATCATTGTTGAGTCAAGAATGCCAAGTTCAGTACGAATGCGAAAGAATGACTCTTTCTCCAAGGGTTTTGTAAAAATGTCTGCTAGTTGAAATCTTGTTTCAACAAATTCAATTGCTACATCTCCCTTGAGAATGTGATCTCTAATGAAGTGATGTCTAATGTCAATATGTTTGGTTCTTGAATGAAGGACAGGGTTCTTTGTCAAACTTATAGCACTGGTATTATCACACCTAAGAGGAATGTGATCGATTTTAAGACCGTAGTCCTCAAGTTGTTGCTTCTTCCAAATGATTTGAGCACAACAACTACCAGCGGCAATGTATTCCGCTTCGGTTGTAGATAAAGCTACACTTACTTGTTTCTTACTAAACCATGAAACTAAAGAACTCCCAAGCAAATGACATGTTCCACTTGTGCTTTTACGATCAAGTTTACATCCGACAAAGTTCGAGTCGGAGTAACCTATGAGTTGAAGTATGGAACCTTTGGGATACCATAGCCCAACATTAATTGTGCCAACAAGATATTTCATAATGCATTTTATGGCCTTTAAATGTGACTCCTTAGGGCATGATTGATACCTTGCACTTAAACGCACACTAAACATGATGTGTGGCCTACTTGTTGTTAAGTAAAGAAGAGAGCCGATCATACCTCGATATTTTTTGACATATACTTCCTTACCTTTCTCATCCTTATCTAAGTGCTCAGATGTGCTCATTGGTGTGGCCATTTCCTTTGATCCATCCATTTCAAAGCGTTTAAGCAATTCCTTGCAATACTTTGATTGAGAGATGAAAGTACCTTCCTTCATTTGTTTGATTTGTAAGCCCAAAAAGAAGGTTAACTCTCGCATCATGGACATCTCAAATTCACTGGTCATCATGTCAGAAAAATCTTTGCACAAAGACACATTAGTAGCTCTGAAAATAATATCATCAACATAAATTTGTACTAAAAGGATGTCATTGTTTTTATGCTTGATGAAGAGTGTGGTGTCAACCTTCCCACTTTTGAATCCATTGTCCTAAAGGAATTTACTCAAACGTTCATACCAAGCTCGGGGAGCTTGCTTAAGACCGTAGAGTGCCTTTTTGAGCTTGAAGACATGATTGGGAAATGCATGATCTTCAAAGCCTGGAGGTTGATCAACATACACTTCTTCTTGAATGAAGCCTTTAGAAATGCACTTTTAACATCCATTTGGTATAATTTGAAATTCATTGATGATGCAAAGGCAAGTAGTAAACGAATAGCCTCTAGACGTGCAACTGGTGCATAAGTTTCTTCAAAGTCTATTCCTTCCTCTTGGTTATACCCTTTTGCCACTAACCTAGCTTTATTTCTAGAGATTATTCCATTTTCATCTAATTTGTTACGAAACACCCATTTTGTACCAATTATCGTATGATCATTGGGCTTTGGAACCAATTCCCAAACGTCATTGCGTTTGAATTGATTCAGCTCCTCTTGCATTGCTAAAGTCCAGTGTTCATCGTTAATTGCTTCAGAAATGGTTGTAGGTTCAATTTGTGAAACAAATGCCATGTGACCTACTGTGTCTCTAAGAGAGTTTCGAGTACTTACTCCACGGTTGATATCACCGATTACCTGGTCAAGGGGATGGCTTTTGGATTCTCGCCATTCTCTAGGCAGTTCTTGGTTGATATCATCCGTTGTATCTTGCGTATTTTCCTCTTCATTTGCTGCTTCTGGTTGAGAAATTGATTCTGCAGGAATGTCTTTTGATGAGTTGTCTTGATCTTCTTCTTCATCGTCCAACGAAGTCTTCTCCAGAGTTTCTGCAAAATCATCACAAAAATCCTTTCTCGCCAAGCGAGTATCATTTTCTGCAAATACTACATGAGGAGATTCCTCAACAGTTAAGGTACGTTTATTGAAGACTCTATATGCTTTGCTGCGTAATGAGTAACCAAGAAAGATCCCTTCATCAGATTTTGCACCAAATTTCCCCAACCTATCTTTCCCATTATTATGAACAAAGCATTTGCATCCAAAGATACGAAGATAGAAAATATTAAGTTTTCTTCCCTTATATAGTTCATAGGGTGTTTTCATGAGTATTGGCCTAATGATTGCTCGGTTTAATACGTAGCATGCCGTACTCACTGCATCAGCCCAGAAGTACTTGGGAATATTTGCCTCATTGAGCATAGTTCTTGCCATTTCCTCAAGACACCGATTCTTACGTTCAACAATGCCATTTTGTTGTGGTGTCCGAGGGGCTGAGAAGTTATGCCCAATGCCATATTCATCACAAAAATTTGAAAAACGATCATGTTCAAATTCACCTCCATGATCACTTCTAATGCAAGCAATTGTTGAGTCTTTTTCATTTTGGACTTTCTTAAGAAAGCTCTTGAAAAAGTTAAATGCTTCACTTTTATGTGTAAGAAATAAAGTCCAAGTAAACCTAGAGTAGTCATCAACAATTACAAAAGCATAGTAGTTTCTGCCAAAACTTTTGATTTGTGAGGGACCAAAAAGATCCATGTGCAAGAGTTGAAGCGGCCTAGATGTTGAAATAACATTTTTTGATTTGAATGTACTCCTTACTTGCTTCCTTTTTTTACATGCATCACAAATAGAGTCCTTCTCAAACTTAATCTTTGGAATGCCAATTACCAAGTCTTGAGAAACTAATTTGTTCAAAAGATTCATATTTACATGAGCTATTCTACGATGCCATAATCACATATCATCCCCTTTGCTCATGAGATATTTTGAAAATTTTGATGAAGAGTTTTCTAAGTTCACCATATAAATATTGTCAATTCTTTCACCATGTAGAATAGTCTTATTATCACTAAGACGTTCTACGGTGCATGACTTAGAATTTAAAATCACACTATTTCTCACAATTGACTTATGCTCAAGAGATTATGCTTAAGACCTTTAACAAGTAAAACATTATCAATAGAGGAGGATTCATCTTTACCAACCGACCCAATGCCGATGATCTTTCCTTTGTTGTTGTCTCCAAAGACAACGTTCCTCCATTTGATGGCCTTATTTGTAGAAATTTGGATGCTTCTCCGGTCATGTGCTTGGAGCATCCGCTATCAAGGTACTAAAGTACACTTGATGCCCTCAAGCATATCTACATAAATAAATCAATGAGTTTTTGGTACCCAGATCTTTTTGGGTCCTTGATTGTTAGGGGCATAGTAGTAGTGAGCTTCATTTTGTGCCCAATGCCTATGCCTATTAAAACAAACAGGAGCTATATGTCCTATCCTATTGCAATAATGACAAAATTACATTTGGATTGTGCATTCTCCTAGGTTGATAGTAACTACTAGGTTTGCTATGCTTGTTTGTTCTAACCATCTTATTTTCCTTTTTTGGAGCCTTAGTCTTTCTAATTTCAGGCTCAAATTTCTTCTTTTTAGGTTCATTCTTGAAGCCTAGTCCATGCTTAGTGGATTGCAAGTTATCTAGCATAGAATTCAGATTCTTATGAGGAGTGTTAAATTTCTTCAAAGTAGTTTCAAGTTTTTCAACTTGATTCTTTAAAGATTGACAAGATGAGCATTCCTTAGTTGAGCTTTTCGGTTTATTGGCACTTCTTTTTCCATAAAACTTGTTCTCTTCTTTGAGTTTTACATTTTCGCTAGTTAATTTCTCGACATCTTCTCCTAATGTTGTGATTTGCTTCTTTAAGTCTTTGTTAATTTTAGCAGCATTAACATATTCTCCATATAGCTCATCAAAGGCATTTTGCAATTCATCATAATCAGAAATTTCATCAGGAAGAGAAATACTTACATCTTCTGATGTTTCTTCTTGTGTCATGAGACAAAGGTTAGCCGATTCCTCTTCTTCACTATCGGTTGATTCTTCTCCGGAATCACCTCCCCAAGAGATATACGCCCTTTTCTTTTTGTAAGGCTTCTTACCTTCTTTTGCTTTGGGACATTTGGGTTAGATGTGCCCAAGTTCTCCACACCCATAGCATTTAAGTGGTCCAGATTGTTTTTTGCATTTCTTTTCAAACTCCTGTTTCATGAACTTATGGAACTTTCGGATGACAAGTCCGAATTCTTGATCATCATCACTGGAGTTCAATTCGGTCAACTCTTGGGTAGCGGAGGTAGAGGCCTTCAGTGCTATATCCTTCTTCTTTTGTTCCTGCATAGAGGGTTTGAGAACAGTGGTTTGATAAGTGAGAAGGTTACCTCTGAGTCCGTCATAGGTTGTGTTTGCAAACCCCATGTTCTCATAAATTGCATCAGCTTTGAAGCGCCATTCGGGTGTGAGACTTCTAAGGATTTTTTGAACCAAATCCTTATTAGAGTAGTCCTTCTTCAGAGCATGAAGGTTGTTTATGATTTTGGAGAATCGTTCGAACATATCTTCAATATCCTCATTCTCCTTCATTCGAAAGAGTTCATACTCGGCTGTGAGAGAGTCGATTTTTGCCTCACGGACTTGGTCGGTTCCTTCATAGGCGACTTCTAATTTTTCCCACATTTCCTTGCCGGTAGTGCAGCATGAAATTTTTTGGTAGTCATCTGGATTGACTGCACAATAGAGCATGTTTATAGCCATAGCATTGTTTTCCATCTTCTTAATGTCTTCAGCATCGTACTCTGCCTCCGTCTTTGTCACAGTGGTTTCACCAACCTCCTTTGTTGGAATTTTGTTCTCCATTCTTCATTATTAACCAGAGAGCAAAGTTGTTAGCTTGGAGAAAAATTCCCATCCTCTCCTTCTAGTATGAGTAGTTGGTGCCGTCAAAAAGAGGTGGACGGGTGCTAGATTCTCCTTGAACAATTCCTGCATGCAAGTTGCTTGAAGAAGCCATGGATAATTTCTCTCAAACGATTAAGTCTTTCAGAGAGTTAGGCTCCGCTACCAATTGTTATAATCTAAGCACTACGCTAAAGGGGGGGGGGGGCGTTTTTCGAATGAAATGAAAATTTGCAGGAAACAGTGCGGAATAAAAGCAGTGAAGGAAAGGAGACACCAAATTTTTATCCTGGTTCACACACAACTTGTGGCTAGTCCAGTCCTCCGAGAGACTCTCTCGAAGATTTCACTATCTACGTTAAGCTTCCGAGTGCTTAACAAACCGTTTACAGCTTGAGAATTTGAGTCACACAAACCTCAGCACTCTTTCTTGAAGAAATCTCACTTCAAGACTTCCCTCACAGAAAGAAAGAATCTCTCCCTATGAATCACAACACGGGAACTAACCTCCCAAATGATGTATGGCAACAAATACAACAGTCAAAACAGAATCTCTCTCAAGAGTGGATATTGAGCAACAATGTAAGCACTATAAGGCAACTCTAAATTTTCAAAGGTATTGGCTCATAAAAATATGTATGAATGTTTATCAATGTATGCTTGAATGTATGAAGAGTTGATTGCTCTGAAAGAGAAGCTTAACACCTCTATTTAAAGCTCTAAAAACTTATATAGCCGTTGGGAACAAGTTCTGAACACCTTTAGACAAGATAACATGCAAGGTGGAAAAAATTTTTTGATTTTAACGGCACAACATCGATGTTGGGTATCACAACATCGATGTTTGTCCGTTGTATTTGAATTATTGAGGCCAACGGTCACTAAAACATCGATGTTTGGAAAGTCAACATCGATGTTTTGGAGCTTCGCCCAAAACATTTTTAAAGCTGTTTTCTAAGAACATCGATGTTGAGATGGACAACATCGATGTTTTATTGCTACGACAAAAACCAATTTGATGACAAACATCATAACATCGATGTTGTGTAAGCCAACATCGATGTTTATCATTTGAGCATGGATGTTTGGTTAGCCACATCGATGTTTTGGTGCTACGGCCAAATTTTGAAAGAATTTGAAGATCAGAACATCGATGTTTGGGTACCAAACATCGATGTTTAGTGCTAAAAAAAATCATTTTTATGTTTGAATGATTGGTAAAGTGATGCTTGAGGAAAGCCGATTTTATTTGAGCTAATAACTTAGAAGATTTAAGTCTTAACCTTGTACAATTGAGTGCTAAGTTCTTCTTCAATTCTTGTGCTCTTCTTCACTTCTTATTTTGTGCTTCTTGAGTGATTTCTTTTTGCTTGGATTGTTGTCATTTGAGATGTTAGGTTTGTCAATATCAAAACCTGTGTGAAGTAACGAGGCATTAGCAAAAGAACAACATAGTCTAACACTCTGATGTTCAAGATTTTCGTGAAACCTCTAATTTTCAAGATCCTTGGGACCTCTGACTTTCAAGGTCTTAAAGGGTCTTTGTCGAGAGTGGCCCCTTTTAGCTGAGACCTTAGCTTTTGGGCCCTTAGAGACCTTAGAGATCTCCAGTTTTTAGGGTTTTTTTGAACACCACCTTTTGAGACCTTTAATTTTCAAGGTTTTTAGATTCATTGGGACCTCTGGCTGTCAAGGTCTTTGTGGATCCCAGGACCTTTGATTTTTAAGGTCGGGGATCTTAACTTTTGAGGTCCTTGAGGACTGTGGCCTATGGCTTTGAGACCTTTGATTTTCAAGCTCTTCAGAGATTTCAAAGATCTTTGATTTTCAAGGTCTTTGGAGATCTCAAGACCTTTGATTTTCAAGGTCTCCTTGGATCTCAATTTTAGAACCTTTGATTTTCAAAGTCTTCAAAGATTTTAGGATCTCTTTTCTTCAAAGTTTTTGGAGATATCAGAACCTTTGATTTTCAAGGTCAAGAATCCTAATTTCAGAGGTCTCTAGGGACCGTTTCTTGGGGACATATTTTCAAAGGAGCCTCATTTAGATCATGGACCTTCTTTTTAGAGGTCTTTAAGGAGAATAGCCTAGGGCCCTTTTGGTGCCTGTGTTGACTCAAGGTCTTTGGGGATTTTAGAACTCCTGACTTTAAAGATCTTTATGGATCTCCTTTGGGGACCTTTTCTTAGGAAGGTCTCCTTCTTTAGGGCTCTTAATGAAGATTCTAAGCCAGAGAATAGTTGTGTTTGCTATTACGCACTGCATAGGCAAGCCTGCAACTTTGTAGTGCACGTGTTAGGTCACGTCTTTGTATTGCTCATGTGAGAGTGAGTGCGTAGGTTAGGCCGCGGCATTTGGAAGTACATGCGAGACTCCAACTTATGAGTGTGCGGTTTAAGCCCCGACTTTGGATGTCTGACCGACATTCTTTAGCAGGTTACTATTGCCAGCTCTTATACCTTGCAAGGAGAGCTTTTAACCTTTTATTGAAGTCTTTCCTTTGCAAGTCCTCTCTCAGAGGCACTTAGTTTGGAGGACCTCGACCTTCTAAGCCTTCTATCATTAGGTTCCTCAGAGAGAAGGCTTTGATAAAAGTTTGAAAACAGAGCTATGGAACTCCTTTAGTCAATAAAAACAGCAAAGTTTCAGAAAGTCTTTATTTACCGGAACAAATAGCAAGAATCATTTGATGGAATATAAGAAGAGAACTTGCGTTGGTTTTAACTTTCTTTAGGGCGTAAAGTAGGGCTGAGCAAAAAAACCGGGCCGATTGAACCATGCCGATACCGAGGTTAAACCAACGGTATCAGTTCGAAAATTGGGTAAGTCCACGAGCCACCCCGCATTTTTATACCGTGCCGAACTAAAGAGCTTCTTGAGTCGGTCGGCTGTGTTTCAAACCGTCGGTTCTCGGCACAAGCCGATACTGCCCGGCCCAACACACACATCCCCCCAACCCAAGTTTTCCTACCCAACCAATACCCCCAACAACCCATCCAACCCAAGCCCACAAAGAGAAATTAAAACCCTAAAATTCTAATTCACTTCACTTTCAATTCACTCTCTCTCTCCCTCTCGTGTTCTCTCTCTCACAAACATCAAAACTCAAACTGTCAAACCCTCCTCCTCCGCCACCCACAGCCCCATACTTCCCTCCTCCCTCATCTTTAATCTCATCTCACAAAGCTCAAAGTTCTAATTCCACCCCACCCTCCCTCCCACCCTCCCTCCCTCTCTTTCTTTTTTTCCCATCTACCTTCACCTTTCCCGATCTACGGCCCCTTCGCCTATTCCCTTAGTCCTCTTTTGGGTCTCCTCCATCTCCTCCCATTCTTGTTGAATTGTTGCTGTTGTGGTGAATATGAATCGTGGTAGTTACTGGTTTTTTTTTTTGTGCTTTTTGGGTTTTTATTAGGTATGGGATTGGTGATTTCTGATTCTTTTAAAGTGATTATGTTTGAAATGGGTATTGACGAAAAAGATGAATAAGAACCAATTGATTTTAAAATTGGATTGTATAAAGAAGAAATCAAGTTATTTCCTTTCATCCTCTTCTTAATTTTTTCTCTTCATTCCCTTGGTGAAAATGAAGAACTAGGCGCGAACTTGTGGTGTTTGTCGGTGGGTATCACTTACCGACCGAACCACTGTCGATATTGATCGGTACATTGTCGAGCAGTATAATGCAGAGTCCGGCACGGCTTCGGTCAGAATTAGGGGCTGTCGGAAAAGTCGGCATATCAAGCAATCGGTACGGCATATACCGTACCGACGTTTTTCTCACCCCTAGCGTAAAGACCTTTTAGGTTCTTCTGGTTTCACGCTTGGTGGAGTAACTCTTCAACTCCTAATTTTGCTTTCCGCTCCTTCTTCCTTTTGACAGTCCCACTTGCTTGTGAGAATGCCTTTTCTTCTTATGAAAAACACTACGTAGACCTTCTCTTCCATTGCTTTGCATGAAATTTCATTATATGTGCTCGTTGAAGAGGTCCTTCTTTGGAGTGATCTTCACAAACTTATTATGAAATATTGGTCCTAGGATTCCTTACTTAGGAATTCTCAAGGAAGGTCCTCATTATAGAATTCACTTTTTTAAGAGGTCTTCATGGACTCATTATGGAAGCATTGTTTCTGAGGTTTCTTGCTTGGAAAGGTCCCAAGAAACTTTCATTTTAGATGAATGATCCCTTCTTTGGGAGTTCTCAAGGAAGTTCCTCATTATAGAAGTTCCTTTTTAGAGAGGTCTCCATGAGACTTATTATGAAAGCATTGCTTCTGAGGTCCCTTTTTTGGGAAGGTCCCAAGGAATTTCCATTTGAGAGGACCATAAGGTTCTTCATTCTAGAGACCTCTAGGATCCTTCTTTGGGAGGTCCTTAGTGCTTTTTTGTTAAAGAAATCTGCATTATAGAGATCTTCGTGGCTACTCGTTGCTCCTTTTCAAAGCCATATTGGACTGCCTCGGCTTCTCATGGAAAGAACCTCTTTGATTTGAGAGTAAGCATCTGGATTGTGGATTTTGAAATAAGAATCATGGTACTTTTGCTCTTCAACTTGATATGGTCCTTCCCAACTTTAGCTCTGTTTTGGGCTCGTTGCCTCTATCCTAAAAAAGACCAGGTTTTTGGATGGATCGATGTCCAACTTTTTTGTTGCAGCACCTTATTATCACCTTTTGCTATAGACCTATTTTTCCTGAAATACTCTGGATCTCAAGAACTTTTTTTAAGGAGGGAGAGGAATGTCCTCTTATAATAAATAGATGCTCAATATCCTCATGATCTCTGCTAGTACTAAATCGGACATCCTCACTTTGACAAGGGCAGGGCCTTATATTTGACTTGATTGCTTGAGCTTGCTCATGCCAACTTCATTGAACATTCAGGCACGTCTCTCCACAGCTTATGGCTATGATTCTTGCATTCTTATTTGGTATAGGAATCATCCAATTGCAATACCTGTTCATCTTTTTCAACTATCCAAGGTAGGCATTCCTTATGTGAGAAAACCAGCCAGGACCTGCTCTTTAGTCGTTGTCTTGGACGAGTACTTGTCAAAATAGCACTTACCTCTCCCGCTCATCTTGTGAGTCATTCTATGACATTTTATTTGCCTTCCCCGTGGAATGGATTTTGTATACCTCTTCGTGGCTTTACTTATAGAATTTGCCAGTACTGTAAAGAAGGTCCTCATTTTAGTGACCTCCTTGTCTCTTCTATGAGGAATTCTCGATTATTTGCTGCTCAACAGAGGTCCTGGCATCAAGTGGCTTTTGCAGGTCTTGCTGCAAGAGTTCTCCCATCGTTATCTAGCTTCCGATGATGTGAATTCTTTCAAAGAGGGCCTTCGTGAATCTCACAATGAGTAGGACTTGAGGGTTTTTGTGTGAAAACCTCCCAAAGGTTTGATACATTCCTTCATGCATCCGAAACAATAAGCATTGAGTCGAATTCTGGGCCTTGCAATGCATGTGATGCTTTTTCTTCCCTAGCCGTGACAGTTATGTTGGGCACCTGTCGTACTGACTGATCGGGCATAAAAAATGAAGGCATCCCGGTTTAGGAGGATAGCGGAATATTTTTGGCTCTCTGTGTCGAGCTGCTTATTTCATGCTTAAGTATTTGATTGCTTGTGATCATTCTGCATATGAAACTTCTTTGACTGAGTTACTTTGGGCTCTATATTGCTTGAAGCGAGCTTTTGCAGCTTTCGGCCAACCTTCATTCTTATTATAATGGGATGTCCTGGTCCTAGCCCCCAAAGCTGTTGAGCATGGAGTGTTTGGACATATCCTCAAGAGGGAAGGTTTGAACCTATCTTTCTTTTTGGCTCCTCCGACATTGTGGAGAGACGAACCTACTTTTTGAGATGTTTCTTGAGGAGCTTTTACTTTTAGAGTGCCGCCCTTTTAGTTATCCAAACAAATTTGCAATATCCAGCTCCTTATCAACAGGTTTTGCTTCCTATATCTTGGTGCAGTTTGGATATTAGGGCCTCTATTTGGTACTTCATGATTTATGTCTTATGCGACTATTATTTTGTTCCTCATGGATATAAGTACCTCCACAGCTTGTTCAGCACCGGATGCTTCTTAATTTCTAGAAACCATGCTTGATAGTTCATGACTCCCGAATATTTTGTCCTTTATTAGGAGCTCTTACAATTTAGGTGCCTTTGACCTTCATTAGTGGACTTGAAAGCTTGTGGCTCTTGCTTGGTACCTTATAGAATTAAGTACCTCTTCTAGGTGCTTGATAGCTTCTTGAAGCTTATCATTTTGCCTAAATGCTCTTCAAGCCTTGTTTTGGTGCATAATCCATTGTGGTTCCTCTGGACATGGTTTGGATTGCCCAATTTGAATGTCTCTCCACACCTTGTCAGCTCATGTTGGATTTTGTCAATTTCCAAATAGGCCCTAATTCTCTCTATTTGTGTGTTTACGACTCCAAAAGTCGGTTCCAAATTTTTTTTTTTATTTTCGGAGAAGTCGGTTCCAAAGATGATATATATATAAAAATCTTATTTACAAGTCCCCCAGTGTGTTTTCAAAGAGAACCATCGAACATAAGCAAAAATTTAGATGGAGAGGCAATGTTAACAGACAAGGGAGCTTCAGAGCTGCCGCTTTCGCAGCCACAACGTAAGAGATTCCCGTTGCCGTCTGCTTGCTCTTTACCATCCAATCCATCACTTGGTTGGTGGTGTATTTGGTGCTCCCTGGGGTGCTTTAGTCCTCTGGTCATTCAGGTTGGATGGGAAGGTCGCCACCGATTTGCGTGTCGACGTACTTTGTTACCCCCACCAAGCTGCTCGTATCAAGGGTGCACCATCCATTTTGTTCAAAGCACATTGTGAGCCTCCTCCTCCTCCTCGATTTAATTGATGTTGTTTTTCTTCTATATATTTTCTCCTTTCTTTCTTTCTCCCCTCACTCTTTTGTCCGAGTTTCCCCAAATCTAATCTTGTTTTGCCTCATGAGAAATTCTATGGTGCTCTTGTCTTCCGTTTATGCGCAGGTTGACGGTAGATTTAATGGGATGTAAAGGGAGGACGCTGCGTTGACGATGGCTGACGAAGATGACAATGTAATAATTGAAAAACTGGAAAAAAAAGGTTTCTGATTTTGAAAAGAAAATATTATTAACTAAAACATTAATGATAATGTTATTCTGAATGACCTTGCTCATAAAGACTCGGATCAATGTGGTTCGGAGATGCATTTACGCCCACTGAGCATGAAAGGAGTCCATATTTAACGGGTTGCACCGTCGAATACCTGTGTATCCCTACCAACAACATATTCTACTCCAAATGAGCCAAGAAAAAAAAGCAGTGTAAAAGGAAAAATGTACAAGATGTAAGCTCCATAAGTAGGTGTACCAGAAACACAGAATTATTAATTGAGATTCAGCAATCCTAAAGTCTCCATGTAACTATGCCCAAACCCTACTGTGGTTTTGCAACCAAACACACTATAACCATTTTTCCAGTCTCAACATCATACAAAGTTACAAAACCAGGTCCTTATCATAAACAATGATGTAAAAAATGGATTTTTTACCGGGGTATGGATGTAAATTCCTTGGGCTTGATTGTCTGACTCTTTGGCATAATCTTGATTCCCGGAGGACTTGATCTCTGTGCCTGGAGGACTTACTCCTCATGCCCGAAGGACCTGATCTCTATGCCTGGAGCACCTGCAAGACTAACAAGAAGGACTCGGGGAGTCCAGGGTTGTGACCCCGGGAGAACCTGAGTTTAGTCTCTTTGTAGAAAGTGAAGTGTGTGGAAATATTGAATCTGGTGCTCCTTTTTATAGGGGATTTGCACAAGGTTTTAGGGCATAAAGCCTCTTGAAATTCTTCCAAAATGAGTAAAACGTGGATTAACAGAAATCTAATGCTCACTCTTTATTGAATGCCTATAATGTTCTTAAAAACCTTATCTTAGCATTTATGGCGCAAAACCAAGCTTCATCACAGCCCCTGACTCTGAGGGGAATTGCGCATCAATTTTCTTTAGAGTTTACTACTTCCAAGGTGTGTTTTGCTTTTTTGTCGCCATTAGGTATTAAACCGCTTTATTTGGCCAATTCAAACATGAGCTCCAACGTATTGATTTTGAGCTATGAGCTTATTGAATTTTCAGCTATAAGCTCATTGTAAGACCATTGTGGTGTTAGAACCTATGTCTTCATGGTTCACTTATTACAGGTTTTGATAAATGACAAACCAAGATCATAACCAAGATGAAGCAAAAAGAAATCAAGCAAACAAGTACTCAACCAAAGTGATCAAGAATTCAAGTGAAGATATGATCAAGAGTTGAAGTGCAAAGAAGAGCAAGAGAAGTTAGGACCCATTTGTACAAGGT
>JAKUCV010001985.1:23767-96827 GCA_028386065.3 Turnera subulata | reverse complement strand
TGTCATCCGCAAATTCCACAAATTCATGAAGAAGGAATTTGTAAAGAAAGGAAGAAAGATGTCCGGGCCACCCAAATGCTATGTGTGTGGAGAGAGTGGGCACATCAAGCCCAAATGCCCCAAAGCAAAGGAAAGAAAGGAGAAGAAGTCCTACAAGAAGCAAAGGGCATACATATCATGGGGAGGCGACTCCGGTGACGAATCATCCGATAGTGATGAAGAAGAAACGGCGATCCTATGTCTTATGGCAAGGGAAGAACCAGAAGAGGTAAGTACCACTTCTCAAAATGTCTCAATTGAGGAACTACAAAATGCATTTGATGAGCTTTATGGTGAATTCATTTCTATTTCCAAAGTTAATAAGAGCTTAAGGAAACAAGTTATAACATTGGAAAATGATATGGAAAATGTGTCTATTGAGAACAAAAATCTTAAGCAAGAAATTAAGACTCTAGACACTCCTAAAGAATGTGTATCTTGTGGCTCATTAAAAGAAGAAAATGAAAAATTAGCATGTGAAAATATGAAGCTAATGGATGAAAATAAGGAGCTAGGAAAGAAGAGTGTAAAGGAATGTTCATCATGCATACCTTTGAGGAAACAAGTTGAACAACTTGAAACTACCTTGAAGAAGTTTAATACTCCTCATAAAAATCTGAATTCTATGCTAGGTAATTTGGAATCTACTAGGCATGGAATAGGTTTTAGGAACGAACCTAAAAGACGTAAAGTAGAATCGAAGAAACCTAAGGTACAACCTAAGGTAAACCAAGTGAGCAATGAGCATAAGTATAGGAAACATAGTAACTACTATCAACCTAGAAGAATGCATAACCCAAATGTCATTTGTCACTATTGCAATAGAATAGGACATATTGCTCTTGTTTGTTTCACTAGGCATAGGCATTGGGCTCAAGAAGAAGCTCATAACCAATATGCACCTAACACTCAAGGACCCAAGAAGATTTGGGTACCTAAATCTCATTGATTTGTTTTTGTAGGTGTGCTTGAAGGCATCAATTGTACTTTGGTACCTTGATAGCGGATGTTCCAAGCATATGACCGGAGACGCATCCAAATTTTTGCAAATAAAGCCATCAAATGGAGGAAACGTTGTCTTTGGAGACAAGAACAAAGGAAAGATCATTGGCATTGGCTCGGTTGGCAAAGATGAGTCTTCCTCCATTGATAATGTTTTACTTGTTAAGGGTCTTAAACACAACCTCTTAAGCATAAGTCAATTATGTGATAAGGGAAATCGTGTAATCTTTGATTCCAAGTCATGCACCGTAGAACGTCTTAGTGATAATAAGATCATTCTACAAGGTGATAGAATTGACAATATTTATATGGCTAACTTGGAAGAGTCTTCATCAAGATTTTCAAAATGTCTAATGAGCAAAGAAGATGATATGTGGTTATGGCATCGTAGAATAGCTCACGTTAACATGAAGACCTTAAACAAATTAGTGTCACAAGACTTAGTAGTTGGTGTTCCAAAGATTAAATTTGAAAAGGACTCTATATGCAATGCATGTCAAAAGGGGAAGCAAGTGAGAGCCTCGTTTAGTTCCAAAAACGTTGTCTCAACATCTAGACCGCTTCAACTTTTGCACATGGATCTATTTGGTCCTTCACAAGTTAAAAGTTTTGGTGGAAATTATTATGCTTTTGTAATTGTTGATGATTACTCTAGATTCACTTGGACTTTGTTTCTAACTCACAAAAGTGAAGCATTTAGTGTTTTCAAGAGTTTTGCCAAGAAAGTTCAAAATGAAAAGGATTGTTCAATTGCTTGCATTAGGAGTGATCATGGAGGTGAATTCGAAAACAATCAATTTTCAGCATTTTGTGATAAATATGGCATTGAGCATGACTTCTCAGCCCCTCGGACACCACAACAAAATGGCGTTGTTGAACGCAAGAATAGGTGTCTTGAGGAAATGGCAAGAACAATGCTCAATGAGGCTAAAATTCCCAAGTATTTCTGGGCCGATGCAGTTAGTACGGCTTGCTATGTGTTAAACCGAGCAATCATAAGGCCAATTCTCATGAAAACGCCTTATGAATTATACAAAGGAAGAAAGCCTAACATTTCTCATCTACGAGTCTTTGGTTGCAAATGTTTTGTCCATAATAATGGGAAAGATAATCTAGGAAAATTTGATGCAAAATCTGATGAAGGCATCTTTCTCGGTTATTCATTGCGCAGCAAAGCGTATAGAGTCTTCAATAGACGTACCTTGAGTATTGAGGAATCCCCTCATGTTGTGTTTGCAGAAAATGATACTCGCTTGGCGAGAAAGGATTTTTGTGATGATCTTGTAGGTACACTCGAGAAGATGTCAATGAATGATGAGGAAGAAGAAGCTATGCAAAACATCTCTTGGAAGAAAGGAGGCACTCCAATTGAACCAACACCTCAACAAGAAATAGAGGCTACACCACAACAAGAAGAACCAAGCCCTGTGGAAGACATTCAAGACACAACGGTTGATATCAACCAAGAATTACCTAGAGCATGGAGAGAGTCCAAAGATCATCCTCTTGACACGGTAATAGGTGATATCAACCGCGGGGTAAGTACTCGAAATTCACTTAGAGATAACATAGGGCACATTGCATTTGTTTCACAAATTGAGCCTAAAACTATTTCAGAAGCAATTAATGATGAACATTGGACCTTGGCTATGCAAGAAGAGCTAAATCAATTCAAACGTAATGATGTTTGGGAATTGGTTCCGAGGCCCATTGATCATACAATAATTGGCACAAAATGGGTGTTTAGAAACAAACTAGATGAAAGTGGCACAATAACAAGAAACAAAGCTAGGTTAGTAGCTAAAGGATATAATCAAGAAGAAGGAATAGATTTTGAGGAAACATATGCACCCGTTGCACGACTAGAAGCCATTCGTCTCTTGCTTGCATTTGCATCATCTATGAACTTCAAATTATATCAAATGGATGTTAAAAGTGCATTTCTAAATGGTTTTATTCAAGAAGAAGTATATGTTGCTCAACCTCCTGGTTTTGAAGATCATGCATTTCCCGAACATGTTTTCAAACTTAAGAAAGCTCTTTACGGTCTCAAACAAGCTCCAAGAGCTTGGTATGAACGTTTGAGTAAATTTCTTTTGGATAACGGGTTCAATAGAGGCAAGGTTGACACTACCTTATTCATAAAGAACAAAAACCATAACATCCTTTTGGTTCAAATTTATGTAGATGATATCATTTTTGGTGCCACTAATGAGTCTTTGTGCAAGGAATTTTCCACCATGATGACCAATGAGTTTGAGATGTCCATGATGGGTGAGTTGACATTCTTCCTCGGTTTACAAGTCAAACAAATGAAGGAAGGAACATTCATCTCCCAATCCAAGTATTGCAAGGAGCTGCTCAAGCGCTTTGAAATGGACAATTCCAAGCAAATGGCCACACCAATGAGCACTTCCATTCATTTGGACAAAGATGAGAAAGGTATTGAAGTTGACATTAAGAAATATCGAGGTATGATCGGTTCACTTCTTTACCTTACGGCAAGTAGGCCGGATATCATGTTTAGTGTGTGCTTGTGTGCAAGGTTTCAATCTTGTCCTAGAGAGTCCCATCTCAAGGCTATAAAACGAATCATGAAATACCTTGTAGGCACAATAAATGTTGGATTGTGGTATCCTAAAGGCTCTAGTCATCACCTTGTAGGTTATTCCGATTCTGATTTTGCCGGTTGCAAATTAGATCGTAAAAGCACTAGTGGAACATGTCATTTGCTAGGTAGCTCATTAGTCTCTTGGTTTAGCAAGAAACAAGCTAGTGTTGCATTGTCTACCACCGAGGCGGAATACATTGCCGCTGGAAGTTGTTGTGCACAAATTCTTTGGATGAAACAACAACTAAAGGATTATGGTCTAAATCTTAGTCAAGTACCTCTTAGATGTGATAACACAAGTGCCATATGCTTGACTAAGAATCCCATTCTTCATTCAAGAACTAAACACATAGACATTAGGCATCACTTCATTAGGGATCATGTGTCTAAAGGAGATGTAGCTATTGAGTTTGTTGAAACTAAATTTCAACTAGCTGACATTTTCACAAAGCCTTTAGACAAAGAGTCATACTTTCGCATACGAACCGAACTTGGCATCCTTGACTCTACTTTGATGTAATTCTTGCATTTCTAGATTCCTTTGAACATTACTGACTTGGGCGTCGGAGAGTCCCCTAATTTGTTTTGCAGGTACTCCCCTCACCAAAGCACCTAGACAGGGGGAACATGCCGTGGCAATAAGAAGATTAAGGGTTTTACCATTGTTCCTTTCAGCACATATAGGAGTGTATAGGTGTAGCTAATATGTTTCAAAAGCTCCACTTATTTCTTACATAAGCACTTCCCAACCTCTTCTCATCGCCATTTCTTTTTGCTAATGCCAAAAGGGGGAAGATAGGAAGAAGTATATGCAACAAGATAGGGGGAATCATACTTTGTAAAACATAGGGGGAATCATCTTTATGTTATAAACATTAGCATATACTTCTAGATGTTTGTCATTATCAAAAAGGGGGAAATTGTTAGAACCTATGTCTTCATGGTTCACTCATTACAGGTTTTGATAAATGACAAACCAAGATCATAACCAAGATGAAGCAAAAAGAAATCAAGCAAACAAGTACTCAACCAAAGTGATCAAGAATTCAAGTGAAGATATGATCAAGAGTTGAAGTGCAAAGAAGAGCAAGAGAAGTTAGGACCCATTTGTACAAGGTAAAACACTCAACTTCTCTTAGGCATTGGCTCAAACAAAACACATTTCAATCATACAATTCATAAGCATGCTTTCAAACATAAAGTTGTGTTTTGAGTCCAAAACATCGATGTTCTGTCAACCAACATCGATGTTCTGTTTTTCAAGTTTTTCAAAATATTGGCAGTAGCTCTAAAACATCGATGTTGGATTATAAAACATCGATGTTTTTGTGACCGTTGGTCAAAACATGGATGTTTACAATCCAACATCGATGTTCATGAAAACTTGTCTTTGAAATAAAATTTTGCCGAAGCCAAAAAACATCGATGTTGGCCAATTAAACATCGATGTTGCACAAAACATCAATGTTTCATTTTCCAACATCGATGTTCTGGCATAGACCCTTTTTCATCATATTTTTGCGAAGCCAAAAAACATCGATGTTGAACTGAAGAACATCGATGTTGGGTATGAAAACATCGATGTTCAAAAGTGCAACATCGATGTTCTACTAGCCGTTGGAACAATAATTTAAAATTGTTGGCTAAAACATCGATGTTGGTAGGCAAAACATCGATGTTCTGCCGTTGTAGCAGACAACTTTTCAGCACCCACTAAGCTTTGTTTAAAGGTGTTTTTCTTGGGTGGATTTCAAACGGCTCCATGACTTTTCAGAGCTACATATTGAGCATTTTCAGCTGTGCTTCACAACTAATCAACTCTCCATTCATTCATCATTCATTGCAAAACATTCAATCAAGTTTAAGAGCCAAATCCTTTGAGATTATTGAGAGTTGCCTTATTAGAGCTTAATTGTAACTCATACCTACTCTTGAGAGAGCTTTTGTTTGAGTAATCTTTGTAGTGTTGTTCATACACTGAAAGGGAGGTTGTTCCCTTGTAGCTACTCATAGGAAGAGTGATTTTCTTTCCTTGAGAGAAGTCTTGAAGTGAGGTTTCTTCAAGCAAGTGTGTAGGATTCTTGTGACTAGAATTCCTAGGCTGTAAACGGTTTGTTAAGCACCCGGAAGCTTAACGGTAGATAGTGAACTCTTCAAGTGTACCTTGAAGGACTGGATTAGCCACAAATTAGTTGTGTGTGAACCAGTATAAAAATCTTTTGTGTCCTTCTATTTTTCAATTCCGCACTTCATCTCCTGCAAAGTTTTTAATTTTCGGTCATAAGCTATTCACCCCCCCTCTAGCTTAAGTCTATTGTTCTAACATGTGGAATTGGCTCGAATTTCAATTTGCTAAAATTGAGAGTTCATAAAGCCCCCTTTTGTAACTGATCCTCTTATAAGGTAGAGGTGGATTTTTTTTTTAGAGCTCACGTGGTGCGCTTTTCAGCTTCTGCACTTTTTTTTGGACCTGAGAAGCCTCCCTTAAATTTGTATAAAGCCTCCATTAATTACTTATAATGTGACTTTTTTCTTTGTTGTTGTCTCATAGAGATCCTTTTTTTGGACCTGAGATGTGTACCCTTTGGTACCTCTAATATGAGGAGGTCCTTTAAATGAAGGTACCTTTGACATATGGAGGGGACCTGATATATAGAGGACCTCTGAAAGTGGGTGCTTCCTTCGCGATACAAAGAGGACCTCAGAATGCGGTAACTTCTTTGTATGTTTCCTGATGAGTATGTATTTTGCACTCATTCACGGGTTCTTTCAACGTTTTTAACTTGGAAAATGTTTATTTATTTTATTTATCCGTATTATTTTTAGTATTTTTCTCCCTTTTATCTTTTTATTTCCTTTTCTTTAGGTTTTAACATTTTTATGTAGAAATTAGAAATAAATGTTGGATTTCCAGACAAGATGTGTAGTTTCAGTATAGGCTACCTATGCGAAGTGTTCCAGTCCATGCATCCCGTGGATACGTGGCAAGACGAGAAGAAGCCTCTCAGAATTTGGGCAAAAAATCCTCATAAGTGTAGCCCAGAATCATGTGGACCAATTTATTGTGGCCTAAAATCCTTGGAGAAAAAAAGAAAAGAAGAAAGGAATGAAAAACCCAACTTGGAAGAATGGGTTCACGTGAAAAGCTCACCCATCCATGCAACTTTGCATGTGCTTTTGGATGACCTCATCCAGGAAAGAAAGAGTCCAACTCCAAGTGGCCACACATGTATGAAGATAACCTCCTCTCAGGTTGCATGAAAAGTGGAAGGAAGGAGGTTGTTTTGTTGGCTAATTTTGGAGGGAAGAAGTGGTCCTCCACTTCCTATTTTTTGGCGCAAAAGTAAGGAGCCACACATGCTCCACTTTTGGCTCATTTTTTAAGACATTTCCAGCCACATAATGGTCCCCTCTTGCACTATAAAAGGCAAGACACATCAAGACTTCTGGCATTACTCAGTTCGGCAAAATACACAAAAAGAGTAGCTTCGTTTAGCTTTGAATTTATTTCTAGTCTTCGGCTTCTTGTAAGCATTAGAATTCTAGCTTTGGCATTTTGGAAAGCATTTTTAGCTTGGAAGTTCTCACCTACTTTGTTCAAGATTGGTTTATATGTTCTTGTAATTTATTTTCTACCTTGAATTAAATATAATGCATTATTTTCAAGTGGTTGTTATTTCCTTTATGTCTTGCTAAAATTCTTGTCTAGGATTAGGGGATGAACTTGTTAATGTTTCTATGCTTATTTAATTAAAGTTTTATTTCTGAATTTATTCTTTTTTAATCCGGTACTGATACTTCACTATGTTAGTTGCCTGATCACCAATTAGCATAAATCCATAATAGGAAAACGTTAAGTGATAGCGTCGTTTGCCTGTAGAAAAACATTAACCGGGCCATAAAAACCGACCTCGAGGGAGGCGTGCTTTTTATTAGAGATTAAGTAGGTAAATTTCTTAATACTTTTAGTTTATTTCATCACTGGCAAATGGATAGTGGACATAAAGTAGGAAGGGATTTTACGGCACTACGAGAGTAGGTTATCGATCTAGCTTAGATTTACCGTTTCTTTTAAGAGAGTTTATTTTCAGAAATAATTCATAGATTTTACATACGCTAGCTATGTGGTAACAGAACATGGTCTGCTTATGCTGAGCTTAATTACATGGAAATGTTGGCAAGGAATTCCCCTCCTAGATGTTTAATATTTATCGAATTTTAATCGTTTCTATTTGCTTTCGTTTTCCGGTTCAAACATCAAACCTCTCAGTTTTATTATCTCTCTAGATAATCACAAATTGCTCGGTTAAGTAGTATTTAACAAAGATCTCTGTGAGACGACCTTGTGTGCTACAAAAATCCTGTATACTTGCAGGAAGCTATCAAGTTTTTGGCGCTGTTGCCGGGGATCAGCGTTAATATTATTTAATTTTATGATTAGGTTAATCTAAATTTTTATTTTTCATTTTCTTTTTCACCCTTTTGAAACAACAACAGGAAAATCAAACTTTTCAGTCATAGTTGGAGAGTGCTTACCCTCCTGGTTGTTTACAACGACATTGGATTTTTCGCCCCCATAGCCATTCGACGATATTTGGGACAGAAGCCTTGTTGGTTTATTGTCGTTGGAGAAAACAGTTGAAGTCTGCTTGGAAACATATCTGCTACTACCGATCACAAAGGGCCACCGACACGACAGGCTCCTGAAACGTACGAAGGATTTTGGTGGTAAGAGTATCAGAATTTCCTCAATGATTTCAGTTGGCAGAAGAGTACTTTGGCGTGGGATCTAAAGTCTTCTTGTCATGCCCCGAACCCAAAAAAAAACGAAATGGAAAAAAAAAAGAGGAAATAGTGTGGACAATGTGGCTCAAACCTACATCCTAAAGTAACATTTGCCATTGAGCTAAATGTGTATGTCTGATAAGTTTGAGTGCAAGTGTTTAATAACCAATTAGAGAGTTAAGGCAGTTAAAAAAATAAATAAAAAGATTACGTGGTCATCGCTAGTAGTATTTTCCGGGAGAGTCATAAAAAGATTTTTTACGGTATCAAGTTGGTTTTATATGCTATGGATCATATTTTAGTTTTATTTATTTATGATTAATTAAGTACTGTTCCTTGTTTATTGGGCTCTTTAACCATTTACTAGGGGCCTAACCCCATTATCATTATTTATTTTAGCTGCGCAGGTTTTTAAAGATGATTCTTGGCTAGAGAAGTATAAGTGAACAAAGTTTGAGTTTAGGTTTAATATTTGATATACTTTTGTGGACATGTATTTTTGGTTAGTTGTATTGTATGGTTTGAGGGAAGATTGTAGCTGCAAGATGAGTTGGTAGATATTATGAAGTGTATTTTATGCAGGTGCTGACAAAATTTTATGTACATCCTAGTTAATTTAAAGATTTAAGAGTAAGTTTAAGGACACCCGGAAGCGGGGTGTCACACTTCTCCTTTGCGCTGCCGCCTCCATCCTTCCACGCTCCATGTCTTTCTTCAGAATTCTAGATCCAATATAAAAAATTAGGTCCGATATAAATATTTACACAAAAAAATAGGTCTAATATTCCAATGTTAGATGCATTTTGAGTCCTTTTTCTCCCGCAAAATTCGTTTCACTCCTCAAGCAGTAATTTGCGATCACCAATTAAATTCTAAACTCGTTACACTAAATTTGATTTCTGTTAAAAGATTATTTAGATATGCAGTTGCGAAGTTAAACATAATTTTTAGAGGAAGCAATATAATTTTTTTGGTGTAATAATAATATCGATTTATATTGAAAAATTGAAAATGGTGAAAATGTTTTAAAAAATTGACGTTATGCATACCAAAAAAATTGAAGTCCTAAAGCTTTTAATTTTTTTTTTTGTTGCTAATCGTATGCTTTGTTATTGGGACATTAAAAAATTACATCAGAGTGAGAACGGCCATTACGCATGAGCGGATGACCGAAAGTCCACGAACTGAAAAATGTCTAAAAAAGAAACTGAACTCTCCGCAGGACAAAATGCAAATGCTCAGGTACAAAGTATGCGGATAAACTTATGACTATGCCATGACCGTAAGAACTCTGAGTAGGAAAAACTAAGACTCGTACTGAAGGGAAACCGAGGGTGGATGATCTTGAACCAGTAGGATGTCCTGACGATGATCAGATCGAAGAGCAAATCCATAAGCACCGGTTTCTGATTGAAGACCAAGGCGTATCGTGCAAGCCAAATGGACCAGACATTAGTACACCCTAACAACATCCAAGCCAACTGATTATGGCGAGCGCCCGAGAGAACAGGCCATTGTAGAAACCAGCTTTCCAAAGACTCCAGAGCAATCCAAGGAACCCCCACCAAGCACAAACCCGTTGCCAGATTACGGTAGCTAGTCGGCAGTGTAGGAATAAGTGTCGCGTATCCTCCATTGACCGGCGGCAAAAAGGGAACAGGGAGTCTGCAATCATGACTAAGCCACGTAGGAAAAGTGAAGCACGAACTGCCAGCCCATCATGTAAAGCAAGCCACATGAACGCCTCAATCTTTGGTGGGGCAATAGACATCCAGACTAATGGGCGATTGGGACTGTAGGCAAGCCCTTCACTGATAAAGCAGTAACCAGACCTGGAAGTATAAATCCCAGAATCATCATGAAGCCAGACCCAACTATCCTCCTAGGTAGGAGAAAAAGTCACCCCTTCTAGAGCCTCTTGGATATATTGGTTGTGTGATCAAGCTGCTGAAATTACAGCAACAACAACTTTTGGCTCCATTGTGGTTTCTAGAAGTAATTCAAATGTGTAACCATTATTGTAATGTTTCAGTTTTTTATGTTATCTGATCATTCTTGGGAGGCTCAACAAACCAAGAAGATCAGCTTAGTGGATTATGGGTCTCCATGTTTGTTGTATGGGTTAAAGGTATGGGGCTGCAAGTTGCATGCATAATGGCTATATAAGTGCTGCTTGTAATCTGGTTCAAATTAAGTGAAATCAAGTTAAGAAAAACGTTGGTGTTTCACTTCAATATTACTCTGATTGTTCAGAGTGGTTTAAAACAAAATGATTGAGTGAATTGAGAGAAAATCAATAGAACAGTAACCAAGAAAGTCAGCCTTGGTTTCTGCAGATTTCTGGGAATTTCCATTAAAACATCGATGTTTTAGATTAAACATCGATGTTCTTGTCGTTCGGCCGGATGGTTTGTGTGATCAAACATCGATGTTCACAAGTTCAACATCGATGTTTGAAGCTCCAGTGTGTTTAAACATCGATGTTCTAATAGCAACATCGATGTTCTTGTCGTTCGGCCGGATTGTTTGATATTCAATATGATTAAACATCGATGTCTTGATTGAACATCGATGTTCTTAGTGTAAAAAAGCCAACAATTGGTAGCGGAGCAGGTTCTTTCTTTACGGGTCCTGTCTTTTTCTTTTGTTAAGAGATCAAGATGATGGTGTCTGATTGGGTCATTACTGCAAGGTTGAGGGAGCTTCTTAAAAATTCTGACCTCAACACAATGACCATAAAGATGTTGATCCAAAAGTTACAGAAAGAGTTCGACTTGGATTTGTCGGACATAATATCATTTATCAAGGATGAAGTGATTTTGTTTCAGGTAAAAGAGTCCAGGAACAATGAAGCTGAGGAAGATTGCATTAATAATCATGTGCAAGATTCAAATACAGAGGTAATAAATGGCTCTGATTTGAATTTGAATGATGAAAGTGATGAATTTATTAGTAAGCATTCTGAAGTTGATGAATGTTTTGATAATGGTGATGTGCTTGATGAGATTTTTATAGATTATAGTCTTGAAAATGCTATTGAATCTGTGGAAAGTGATGATGTTAAATTTGCTATTTGTGAGGATCTTTGTTTGGAGTTCAAAGATTACTCCAACAATAGATTAATTGAAGTGGAGAGTGAAAATGGTAGTTCAAGTTTAAAAACACCTGAAACAGAGAAAGTTGTTGAGATTGAATCTGTGGATGATGATGAGTTTGTTGATTGTAAAATTCTGGAATTGATTGAAAATGACAAAAACCAGAGAATTAAAGGGTGGAAAAAGGTTGGTATTCACATTGAAGAAAAATCCTTGGAATTCTATGATTTGTTCGATGCTTCAATTCCCAGACAATACAAGAGAAGGAAAAAAAAATTCAAAACCTGTTGAAGCTGAAGTTGAAGAGCAGCTTGCTCATGGGGGAGTGTTGGTTGTGTGATCAAGCTGCTGAAATTACAGCAGCAACAACTTTTGGCTCCATTGAGGTTTCTAGAAGTAATTCAAATGTGTAACCATTATTGTAATGTGTTAGTTTTTTATGTTATCTTATCATTCTTGGGAGGCTCAGCAAACCAAGAAGATTAGCTTAGTAGATTATGGGTCTCCATGTTTGCTGTATGGGTTGAAGGTATGCAACTTGCAGGCATAATGGCTATATAAGTGCTTGTTGTAATCTGGTTCAAATCAAGTGAAATGCAATAGATAACGTTTTTGGTTTCACTTCATTGTTACTCTGTGATGTTTAGAGTCGTTTAAAAAACAAAATGTTGTGAGTGATTAGAGAGAAAACCAATGAAACAGTAACCAAGAAAATCAGCTTCTTAGTTTCTGCAGATTTCTGGGAATTTCCTGAAAACATCGATGTTTTAGATTAAACATCAATGTTCTTGTCGTTCGGCCGGATTTTTTGTGGCTCGAGTGTGTTTAAACATCGATGTTCTAATAGCAACATCGATGTTCTTGTCGTTCGGCCGGATTGTTTGATATTCAGTGTGATCAAAACATCGATATCTTGATTGAACATCAATGTTCTTAGTGTAAAAAAGCCAACAATTGGTAGCGGAGCAGGTTCTTTCTTTACGGGTCCTGTCTTTTTTCTTTTGTTAAGAGATCAAGATGATGGTGTCTGATTGGGTCATTGCTGCAAGGTTGAGGGAGCTTGTTCAAAGTTCTGACCTCAACACAATGACCATAAAGATGTTGATCCAAAATTTACAGAAAGAGTTCGACTTGGATTTGTCGGACAGAATATCATTTATCAAGGATGAAGTGATTTTGTTTCAGGAAAATGAGTCCAGGAACAATGAAGCTGAGGAAGATTGCATTGATAATCATGTGGAAGATTCAAATACAGAGGTAATAAATGGCTCTGATTTGAATTTGAATGATGAAAGTGATGAATTTATTAGTAAGCATTCTGAAGTTGATGAATGTTTTGATAATGGTGATGTGCTTGATGAGATTTTCACAGATTATAGTCTTGAAAATGCTATTGAATCTGTGAAAAGTGATGATGTTAAATTTGCTATTTGTGAGGATCTTTGTTTGGAGTTCAAAGATTACTCCAACAATAGATTAATTGAAGTGGAGAGTGAAAATGGTAGTTCAGGTTTAAAAATACCTGAAACAGAGAATGTTGTTGAGATTGAATGTGTGGATGATGATGAGTTTGTTGATTGTAAAATTCTGGAAATGATTGGAAATGACAAAAACCAGAGAATTAAAGGGTGGAAAAAGGCTGGTATTCACATTGAAGAAAAATCCTTGGAATTCTATAATTTGTTCGATGCTTCAATTCCCAGACAATACAAGAGAAGGAAAAGAAGATTCAAAACCTGTTGAAGTTGAAGTTAAAGAGCAGCTTGCTCATGGGGGAGTGTCGGTTGTGTGATCAAGCTGCTGAAATTACTGCAACAACAACTTTTGGCTCCATTGTGGTTTCTAGAAGTAATTCAAATGTGTAACCATTATTGTAATGTTTTAGTTTTTTATGTTATCTGATCATTCTTGGGAGGCTCAACAAACCAAGAAAATCAGCTTAGTGTATTATGGGTCTCCTTGTTTGCTGTATGGGTTGAAGGTATGGGGTTGCAAGTTGCATGCAACTTGCATGCATAATGGCTATATAAGTGCTGCTTGTATTCTAGTTCAAATTAAGTGAAATCAAGTTAAGAAAAACGTTGGTGTTTCACTTCAATATTACTTTGATTGTTCAGAGTGGTTTAAAACAAAATGATTGAGTGAATTGAGAGAAAATAAATAGAACAGTAACCAAGAAAGTCAGCCTTAGTTTCTGCAGATTTCTGGGAATTTCCATTAAAACATCGATGTTTTAGATTAAACATCGATGTTCTTGTCGTTCAGCCGGATGGTTTGTGTGATCAAACATCGATGTTCACAAGTTCAACATCGATGTTTGAAGCTCCAGTGTGTTTAAACATCGATTTTCTAATAGCAACATCGATGTTCTTGTCGTTCGGCCGGATTGTTTGATATTCAATGTGATCAAACATCGATGTCTTGATTGAACATCGATGTTCTTAGTGTAAAAAGGCCAACAGGATAGCCATGACATCAACCATCTCCCAATCATACAATGCACGCTTCCACCAACGACTAGCGGCATCCTACAAGAGTCCAGAGGAGGAGACCGACACAAGGGACGCATCAGGGTCAGTGAATAGCAAATATAAGCGGCTGAATTGCTCCTTAAGACGGCCAAAGGGAGACCACAGGTCAGCCCAGAAAACAACCCGGCTACCATTTCCAACTCACAAAGACAGTCCATCGCCCAAAAGAGAATTAGAGCCACCCGACACAAGACAACTCTGAAGAATGTGAGCCCAAGTAGGAGAGAGCGGGGATACAAGGAAGGAAGGTGAAAAAGATCAGGGAGATGCCACACACTTAGCAAAGAACAATCTGCGCCATAACAGCCCTTCATGCGTATGGAAACGCCAAAACCACTTAAAGAGCAAAGTCATATTGTTGGTGGCGAGGTCCTGCACACCGAGACCCCCTTTAGACTTAGGGAGGGTCACCTGCGACCACGGAACAAGGCAAAGCTTCCTCCTCCCCGACGTACCACCCCACAAGAAAACACGTTAGATTTGTATCAGCCTCCGAAACACTATGGTAGGAACTTTGAACATAGAGAGGAAATAAAGGAGAAGAGAAGAGAGGGCTGACTTCAATAAAACAATACGACCAGCAAAGGACACAAGCTTTCCTTTCCTAGAATGTAATCTCGAATGACACTTCTGAATAACAGGCTGCCAGTGTTTGCTTAACCTCATATTGGCCCCTAAAGGAAGGCCTAAATAAGTAAAGGGCAGTTGATCAACTTTGCAAAACAGATGAGCAGCGAAAGAGCTAACTTTTTGGTCAAAAAGATGTATACCAACCAATCCACTCTTATATTAATTAATGCTCAACCCGGATAACATCTCAAAACAGCGCAATACACGCTTCAAGTTAAGCAAAGAATCCAAGTTCGCTGCTGTGAAGAAGATTGTATTGTTTGCAAATTGTAGATGAGATAAAGATATACCATGAACAGAAACTGGCTCAACTAAACCCAGATGGATAGCTCGATTGACAAGAGAGGAGAGGCCCTTAGCTGCTAATAGAAAAAAGAATGGGGATAGGGGGTCACCCTGCTTTAACCCCTTTTGCATACTGAATTGAGGGGCGGGTGAGCCATTCACTAAAACTGCCAAAGTAGAGGAAGTCAAGCAAGCACGAATCCAGGATAACCATTTGGTCCCAAAACCCATACGAGATATGACATCAAAAAGATACGGCCAAGAGACCGAGTCATAAGCTTCCTTAAAGTCAATCATCCAAATAATGGCTTTCTTGGAGGATTTCTTCAAGGAATGAACAAGCTCAGAAGCAACCATAAAGCAGCCCATAATATTCCGACCTGCAATAACGGTAGACTGAGTACCATCAATAAGAGAGTCCATTACCAGTATGATGCGTCCAACAAGAATCTTTGAAATAATCTTATAAACCCTGTGAATGAGAGTGATCGGGCGATAATCAACAAAACTTTCAGCCCTCGTCTTCTTAGTGATAAGAGTAATGTAAGAACAACAGTATCCTTTAGGGAGAGCACCCGTGGAGAAAAAAACCATGCACTAGTTCAAAGAAGGAGAAGTTGAACCCATCCGGTCTAGGGGCCTTGGAACTATCACAAGCCAAAACTGCCTTCTTAAGGTCCTCCAAAGTTAGAACCTGTTGAAGGCTAGAAATGACCTCTGGAGAAAGTGAATTAAACTGTAACGAGCCCACTTTAGGTCTACAGCAAATGGCTCGGCGTAGATAGTAGAAAAGTATCGCGTCGCCTCTACCTTGATAGAAACGGGGTCAGTAACAGCCTCATCCCCAACAAACAAATAGTGGATGCCTTTCTTCCTACCACGATTACATGCAGTGACTTGAAAAAATCTAGTATTACAATCCCCCATCTTGTTCCACTTAAGCCGAGACTTCTGGTACCGAAGGAGGCTCACCTACTTAGATTTAGAAAATAAAGAGGAACGAAGCCCTGCCAATCCCAGTTTCTCGTCAGAAGTCAGGGTCTTCTCCTCAGCCAGAAGATCCATCTCTTCCACCCTTTGTTGCAACAACCTGACCTCCTGGTGTAAATTTCCAAACGATATCTTATTCCACTTGGCAAGGAGGATTCGAAGCCGACTTAGCCTCTTGAGAAAACAGTGACGACCAGGAGCTTCATTCTCCACCCATGTCCATATCTCCAAACGAACCCCCACAAAACCAAGAGACTTCCACCAACAATCAAGAAACCGAAAGGGCTTAAAACCCCACTGTGATAGCTCTTGCGATAGGATAAGGGGCCAGTGATCAGAGGAGGCCCTAGGTGCAGACTTTAGAGAAAGCGTTGGTAGCAGGATGCTCCATTCCGGTTCCGCCATAGCGCTGTCAATCTTGCTAGCTGAGAGTGAGTTAGCCCAGGTGAACCGTCTTTTTTAACGAAAAAACTCTTTCAAGTTTGGAGAAGACATAAAACTGTTAAGAGCTCTCACATCTCTGGCACTTATTACACTACTTCGTCTTTCTTCAGGACACAAAGTCTCATTAAAATCCCCAATAATTAACCAAGGGGAAGGAAAAGAAGGCTTCAGCGACAGTAACTTCTCCCACATCGCTAGCCAATCACTCAAGCCTACTGGTGTATAAACACAGCACAAAGAAACAGTCGTATCATAGTCAAGAAGAGAGCCTTTGATGATTATCCATCTGAAGGAAAAAGCTCGGTTGGTACAACGGAACACATCCCCATCCCACATAAAAAGCAAACCACCCGAAAGACCAGAGGCCTCCGCGGTCACGAAGTCAAGAGAGAGCGGGGACCAAACCCTTCTACACCAGTGCTCAGAAACATGCTGGTGCCGCGTTTCACAGACAACGACAAAGGACACTTGATAAGAACTTAGTAAAGAACGAACATGCTGGTGCTTTTTCACCGATGAGAGCCCTCGAGAATTCCAAGAAATAAAACTAAACATTAGGGCATGTTAAACTCCGGTTCTGAACCTCCTAAAGCTTTAAATTATTTATCAGATAAATTAAGTCATATGTTTTTGCAACCCAAAACATTAACCACTATTCCAGTCCTTACATCAGACAAACCCAGTCCTTTATGATGATCAACCAATAGAAATTTTGTTGTATTCAATAATCCAAGTGCTCCACACCGTAGTCAAAACTTCTATATAACTTAATAGCAAAACACGCAGTAAGGACAAAAAGAGAAAAAGTAAAACATTGGACAAAAAGTGTACGAGCTACAGACAGACAGAAACACAGAACTAGTTGAGATTCAACAATGCCAAAGTCTCCTTGTAGCTATACCCCACAGAAGTTTTGCAACCTAACACATTAACCATTTTTCCACTCTCAACATCATACATACCCAGGCCCTCAATAAATAGAAACTTGGTTGTATTCAAAAATCCTAATGCTCCAAACTTTAGTCCAACTGTTAGTTTAAACAAAAATTCTGGTGCCTCATATTCTTTCATGATCCAAATTTGCATTTCAGAGGCAACAGAAGTAGATTGCTGGTCAAGAAAGGAGAGTTGCCCTCTATATATTACCAACCGCAACATCTGAGGACGGAGAGCAAGGTCATGTGGCAACTCTATCTTCCTAAACGATTGGTTGTTGGTATCAAATGTAACTACTACGGCCTGCCGGGGATGGTCTATACTATCGTAACCAATCCAATGTAGACATTCAGAGAGGACAAGAGATGCTCTATACATGTAAACACGAGGAGGATGACTGCCGCCAGTAATGCTTCTCCAAGCATTTCTACTCAGCTCGTAAGGCATCGTCAGAGGTTGAGGATCTTGGCCCTGACCTGTTACACTACACGGATACACAATATTGAGCAGCTTATAGTCGTTTGTCTTTGCATCAAACCAAAACCCTACGGCACTAGAATTTGTGCTTGAAAACCAAGGAATAGGAGGGAGGGGAGGAAGGACATGCTTCCTCAGGATTGGATTCCACAGTATAAACTCGGTAGCATGACGGCCATTTGTTTCTATGCATACCAGACCATTGCAAGAGCCAACAACAGCAGATCTCCCTGAGACAACAACAAGAAAATCAAACTTTTCAGTTATAATTGGAGGGCGCTCACCCTCCTCGTTCTTCAGTACGACAATGCCTTTTCCCTTACCATAAGCACTCCCCCACCATTTGAACATAAACCTTGTGGGTCTATTACCGTTTGAAGCATGCCTGGAAATGAATTTGCTGCTACCGATCACAAAGTGCCACCGACACGACAGGCTCCTAAAACGTACAAGAGATGTGGGTGGTAAGAGTATCAGAACTCCCTCAATAATTTCACTTGGCAAATGGGTACTTTGGCATGGCATCTGCCGTCTACTCTTTTGTGCTGCGGCCGCCATATGCTTCCACCAGCCTCTATGTTTTTCAAGTCATTCCCTAGGACTGAGATATGATGACTCTTCCAGATGAGACTGGACATATAACTTTGGTCATTTTTTCAATCGTTAGTATTAAAAAAAGTTGGTCCTTTTATCAATATTAATGCTCTGTCGATTAGTATTTGAAAAACTAGGATAAAGACTTTCATTGTTTTTGGTACATCGGAATCCTAACAACTACTCATAAACCCCATCCTACCCCCAATCCACCTACATTCCCACCATTGGGATTGAACCTAAATTTATATTTATCCACTACAAATCCACCTTGCATCTGCACACAGACAAGTTCTACATCTGCACACAGTTTCAAATTTCCCAACAACAATGAAAAATTACAGTGACTATTAACTGTGAAATTATTAAAATCAACTATAAAACTTAATATAAATATTGTACCACAATAAAATTTAATATTACTAAAAACATAAATATTACATTGATATTTTATAAAAAATAAAAATACATTCATCTTCTCGGAACAACGTTGACCCTGAAGCTGTTGGGGTCATTGTTGATGTTGACCGTGATCCTGTCGCTCCACGAGAACCACATGCCGCCCGCGTTGTTCTGGCCAGGGAGCTCGAACCGGTTTGCTGCAGGGAACCGGAGTGGAATGAGACCGTGATCGTCTTCAGGCTGCCATTGGGTCTCCGTAAGAAGAACCATGTTGGGCTTGTACTGGTTCTTCAGGTCCCTTAGGGTACGCGAGAACTCCTGGGAACGCCTAGCGACTCCTCTGCAGTTCCACACTAGTAGTCGGGCCTTTGGCCAAGTTGGAGGTAATCGAGTCACTCTGGGCATGCTTTGGGCCGTCATCGAGAGTTGGAAGTAGGTACCTTGCTCCAGGAAATGGCAAGTGGACTCTAGGTTGAACTCCTGAAGTCTTTCAGAGATGAAAAACATGACGGAGTTGGCTGAGCCGTAGAAGGAGGTCCTCAGGGTTCCTTGGTCCTCTAGGAAGAACGTCTCTTCCATGGGAGTGACGAAGAATCTGGACGAGTAGAGTTCGTCGACGAAGACCAGACGGGGCATTCTGCCGAGCTCGTTCGGTAGTTCCTCTGGATGCTCGTTGATCATGCTGTAGGCCAGCCGGTTTCTTCTGCCTAGGTTGGCACCTTCGACAAAAAAGACGGATGATGGAGCAGGCATGTTGTTTCGGACGCGTTGGTGTTTTGTTTTTCTGAGTATGGTGGTTTCTTTAGCCTTAGCGTTTTGTTGCTTTAAGATGCTTTATGGTTTTTGCTTTCCATTGTTTTGCTTTTTATAGGAGAAAAATGTTTACCGTTACGCTCCTCACTGCCTACATTATTGCTCTATTACTTTTCACAAAAAATCCAAACCGTTTACGATCTTCTAGGATTTGCTTTTTAAAAATTTTGCCATAGAATGAATTATTGCTTCGGTGTTAGGAAAAGTTGAATTCTTTTCACAAAACTCCAAACCGTTAACGATCTTCAAGATCTTACTTTTTGAAAATTTTGCCACTGATTGAATTATTTCTCTAACACTTTGTATGTTTTCGGGCTACAAGGATTTGCTCGGAGATTGAATTATTGATTTCTTTTCACAAAACTCCAAACCGTTTACGATCTTCAAGATTTTACTTATTCAAAATCTTTGAAAATTTTGCCACTGATTGAATTATTGCTTAATGAGAGATGTGACATTAACCCGTTAGCCACTCCCATAAAAACTCACATAACCACACTAGCCACACATAAACGCTAGGAACATATAACCAAGCATTCTCTGCATATTTCACATAGCAAGTTATGGCTGACGACATGGAAGCAACCATTCATGGCCTGTGTGAGAATATTAGGATTGAGGCCGAGCACGGAAAAGCCATGGAAGCAATGTGCCGGCAACTTGTGGAACAAAATGAGCGGCTGGTTGAGATGATCCGGAACCGAGACCGGCTGCTAGATCGGTGGGAGGAGGCCTATAAGAGGCTCCGTGTCAGCTGGGTTGCAGCGGCCACCGAGAGCAATGATCTAGCCCGAGAGAACAACCGCCTGAAGCGGGAGCTGAATATGAAGAAGCCTAGGCGGGCTGATTAGGATTGTAGTTTAATATTTTCAATTTTTCCTTGTATGTTCCCCCTTGTGTTTAATGAAGTATTTTATAACACAAGTGTGTTCTCTTTTCGTAAATACAAGTCTCTTATCTTTTCTCCTGCAATACTACCACTTTTGGTTGGCACTTCGATACAAATTAGAGAATGTTGGCATTTTGATATTTTTTTAATTATAGAAATTAGATAATATATTATTTGTTTTAATTTTTGAACTAAATTTTTTTACAATTTAACATGATTTTATGTTTCAACAAAAATAATTTATTCTTTTAACTTTCAAATTATAATATATAAATAAAAAGAAGTTTAATAAAAATTTAAAAGAGTAATTATTTATTGAAAAAACCATGTCCTTCCTCCAAAGCCACATTGAAAACCAATTGAATTAATGGAATAAACAAAGCATAAGCTGGAGTTCATGTGCAGACACATCAACGCCATGTATGCACATAAAACTTGGACCAAATTGTATCAAGTGTGAGTGTAAGTACACGCAAAGCTCATCCATGGGCAATTTTGTCATAAACTAACCCAACACATTTTGAGTGGAGTGCGAATAACGATCAGGGAGTGTAAATATGGGCTCTCTAATTCTACTTCCCCTTTAATTTTTGGTGAACAGTATTTATTTTTATTTTATTATTTATAAACAGTACTTTTAATAAACAATAAACAATTTATTTCAATTTATTTTAGGAGGGGCCATGGCCCCTGTTGGCCCCCTCCCTCCGCCAAGAGTCTTGGATAAAAACCAAAAGAGATGTCACTACACCTTGGCGAAGACTTCCATTGTTAAGGCCCGTGGATAGCCATCCAAAAGCAAAAATTTGAAAAATTAGGATAAAAATTATGTAAAAATAGATTGGGTGGACGTAAAATATGCGTTAAGAAAAGTTTGATTATTTTCTCAATGAATCAGTAACATTTTTTTTTTGATGTAGATGACATCAGACCATATTATTGCATCACTGGAACAGTTCTACAAACAGTAGTCCCTAAAACATCAGCCTGAAGAAATGGTAAGCATCCAGCAGGGGCTGAACAAAATGAAAAACACCTAAAAGAGCAAAATGAGCAAGCCAATCAGCACAACGATTAGCTTCTCTGTATACATGTCTTAAACCGACTTGCCAATCACGGAGCAGCACAGACCGAATGCCATGAAGCAGTCCATGGTGACCGTAACATTTCTTCCCAATACGTCAACTCAAGAAAGCCATGTTAGCTTAGAATCTTCTCTGCTCATCCATTTCTGAGACAAGTTAAAATACAGAAAAAGAAAAGAAAAATATTTTTATTAATTTATATCATATTAGATGAGATAATATGTACAGTTGAGGGTTAAGTTGTGTTTTGGCATAGGATAAAAAAACGCTAATCATGGGTCACAGTTGTGTTTAGGCTAGAATTGTTTTTGATTCGAATGTTTAGGCTTAGGATAATTTTTTTTTTTGTTTTTGAAAACGTAGGACGAATTAAAGACTCCTCTTATGACTATCCTACATGTGTGTAAATAACTCCATAAATACATCTGTGAACTTCCTTTTTTTTTTTTAATAACAAACCTAATACTACCCATACCCCTCCCCCCAAGCGCCATGGATTGAACCAGTGCTCATTTGCACTGCGCAAACAATTGTTGTTAGCCATTGAAGGAACCCTCCTCTCTCATTCATCACTTACAGAAATCTCCTCTTACTAGGGAGAGGTAAAAGTTTCAGGTAAAAAACAAGAAAACAAAAAAAATGTAACAACAAAATATTTGTTAACTTCCTCCAAACTCTCTTGTGAAATCTCCGCCTAGACATCCCATCTTCCTATGGGGTTTACTAATTTATCTTCCTATGGGGTTTACTAATTTTGGTTTATAGAGCAGCTAGCTAGTTCTCAGGGCCATCCTATATATGCCATATGTTTTTAAACTCGCATTTTTCTTCATCTACTTCTTCTATCTTTTTTTTTTTTCTATCTTTTGTTTCTCATAGTAATGTGTCTGCATGGAATACAGAGATGGCAAAGGATGGAGGATGCACCAAGTTTCATCCGCTGGAAGCCAAGAAGAAGCGTTTAATGTAGATCCTGGGAGTGAGTGGGGTGTGCGTGATGTTTTATATATGTGCTGGGAGCATGGAAGAATAGCTCCACCACAACCCTGGTGGATATTGCAGAGTCCCATAATAAGGCCAGCTGTGATGTCTCTTCCCTCTGGGGTTCCAATGTTAATCCCAACTCCTCCTCCACGGCCACAGTAGACGACTTTGACGACAGCCATCACCAGATTCATCAGATCAACAATACTACCGACACAGCTGTGGATTATTACCAACACCCTGACAGGCGAAGGAAATTTGATATGACCATGTTGAAGTTCAGGGAGAGGCATTGCACAACCAAGGTAGAGCAGATGCTGTGCCTGATACCAGTTCCCCCAAATTATAAAACTCCTTTTAAATGGCCCGAGAGCAGGGACTATGCCTGGTACGATAACATCCCCCACAAAGAGCTCAGCATCGTAAAGGCCGTCCAGAACTGGATTCAAGTGGAGGGCGACCGCTTCAGATTCCCAGGGGCAGGCACCATGTTCCGTAGTCAAAACTTCTATATAACTTAATAACAAAACACAAAGTATGGAAAAAAAGAGAAAAAGGAAAACATTGGAGAAGACAATTATGAAAGAAGCAAAAGTGTACAAGGTGTAAGCTGATCCAAAAAAAGCAGCAGACAGAAACTTAGAATTAATTGAGATTCAGCAATGCCAAAGTCTCCGTGTAGCTATACCCCACAAAAGTTTTGTAACCAAACACATTAACCATTGTTCCAATCTCAACATCATACATGCCCAGGCCCTCATTGTGAGCAATGAAGAAAAATTTTGTTGTATTCAAGCATCCTAATGTTCCATACATTTGTTCAACAGTTGGAGTGATAGTGATCCACTTAAACCACGACTCTGGTGCTCCATATTCTTTCATGATCCAAATATGCAATTCATAGGCAGCAGGAATCTTACGCTGCTCAACCAAGGAGAGTTGTCCTCTATATGTTACCAACCGGCATCCCAACCTCCGACCCTGGAAAGCAAGGTCATGTGGGAACTCTATCTTCCTAAAAGATTCCTTGTTGGTATCAAACGAAACTATTTCACCTGGCTGGGGAAGGGTTAAACCTGGCTGGTAACTAATCCAATGTAGACATTCGTTGCTCAGGACAAGAGATGAACAAAACGCGTTAACCCGAGGAGGAAGACTTCCGTCAGCAATGCCTCTCCAAGCAATTTTACTCAGCTCGTAAATCATCGCCAGAGGTTGAGGATCTTGACCCTGACCTGTTACCCTTTCTGGATACACAACAATGAGCAGCTTATAGTCGCTTGTCTTGGCGTCAAACCAAAACCCTACGGTACTCGAATATGTACCAGTAATAGTAATGGGAGGGAGGGGAAGGATGACATGCTTCCTCAGGATTGGATTCCACAGTATAAACTCGGTAACTTCACTGACTTTTCTTTTTAGGCATACCAGAACCAGACCATTGCAACAACCAACGACAGTATATGTATATGTACTTGAGACAACAACAGGATAATCAAACTTTTCAGTAATAATTGGAGAGTGCTCACCCTTCTGGTTGTTTACTACGAAAATGGGTTTGTCCTTATCGTGATTAGCCCGAAACCTTTGGAACAGAAACCTCGTGTGTGCTGTATTATTATCGTTCGAGAAAACACTAGAAGCGTGCCTGGAAACGAATCTGGTGCTACCGATCACAAAGTGCCATCGACACGACAGGCACCTAAAACGTACCAAAGATGTGGGTGGTAAGAGTATCAGAATTTCCTCAATGATTTCACTTGGCAGATTGGTGCTTTGGCATGGCATCTGTCGTCTTCTCTTTTGTGCTGCCGCCGCCATCATTCCACCCTCTGTGTCTTTCGTTAGAATTCTAGTTTTAATATAGAAATTAGGTCTGATGTGAATATTTACACGGTAAAAAAATAGGTCTAATATAAGAACAACTCCTTTCCTTTCCTTGGATGCATGTATTCCAATGATAGATGCATTTTGAGCCCTTTTTTCACCGCAAAATTCGTTTCACTCCTCAACCACTAATTTGCGATCACCAATTAAATTCTGAACTTGTTATACCAAATATGTCCAATTAAATTCTAAACTTGTTATACCCAGTGTTATCAGAACCAGACCGGACCGGCCGGTTCGACCGGTCGGACCGTGATCTCATTGGGTTTTTAGGCTTTTGGACCGGACAAGACACTGACCCGGAGAAAACCGGATGACCAGGCCGGTTTTTGTTGACCCGGTTGAACCAACAACCCGGCCGGGTCATCTTTAAATCATAATTATGCTATTTTTTTTACTTTTCCCCTCTTTTTTTAGAAAATAGTATTTTTTGAATGAAAATTTTGTATTATTAGACTTTATATTTATTTTTAGGTTACAAATATAAATAAATATGAATATAATTATATTATTAACTATTAATTATTATACCGATTCAATTACATTGAACCTCCGGTTCAAATCCGGTCGGACCAGTGAACCATAATTCGAGACCTGTTCTGGGTCAGTGCCCGGTCCGGTTCTCATAACATTGGTTATACCAAATAAGTCCTGAATTTGATTTCTGTCAAACGATTATTTAGATATGCAGTCGCGAATGGGAGGACTTACCACCCGAAATCAAATCAGGAGCAAACATAATTTTTTGAGAGGGACAATACAATTTTTTGTGTAATAATATGTGAAAAAAAAAACAAAAATTTAAGGAGCTGTAAATGTATATCACATTAGGATTTACATACAAAAATTAAAAATAAAAAAAAAAGTTTTAATAAAACTGACGTTATGCATACGAACAAAACATTCAAGTCCGAAAGCGTTAAATTATTTATCAGATATGTCCCAAGCTACAAAAACTCTTGCCAATTCAGTGTTAAATTTTTTTATCAGTTTTAATAGTTGTGTTTTATGCGATGCTATGAAAATCGTGTTAGTCTGATGATCACTAGGAAATAATTAAGTATACATTTTGCATAATTAACTAAATCTTATTGTGTTTACTTGAGTTCAAAAAATGTTCCCTTGGGTTAATCATACTACTTGGTCTCATATATGCTTAATTAGTTTTGATTATGACTAACTTTGAGTAGACATATTTATTATATATTTGAATCCCACCTTTCGTATGTTTGAACTAACTTGTGATCAAATCCTGAAGATCGTAGTGAGTGAGAATATGTTGTGTGCAAAGTGGCCGTGTGAGGTCGCTTCATGACCTTTAGTGGCTTGATTTTTATGTGTTAGGGATCTCCTTGCCAATTAGTCAAGAAACCTAATATCCTACTCTCTTTTTTTTATATATATATATATATAAACCTTATATCCTACTTATTTTAGTTTTCTGCAGCAAATGATAAAAAGTCTGGAACATTTTCTCAACGAATTTAAATCTGCCAAGTCCAATATGGATCAGATTCAACCTAGGATTTAGCTAACATTTACAAAAAGAGAATGGAGTGCCTCGTAAACCTTGAAAGCAAACATATAGAATTTAATTGTTGATAATTTGGCATCTTTCACGCTGAAACCAATGCTCCTGAAAGTGACCGGTCACCATTGCTTTTTGGAGGCTCTTCCCTTGGCTTTTTTCATAAAAGAAAATATATAATGAAACAAATTTGAAGAGCTCGAACAAGTTACCTATTGTGGAATTGGAAGTAATATTAAGCTTGTCGCCTATGCTATCTTGCAGTTTTTACTTGTGCTTAAGTGAGTGTAATCCTTAAATTGAGCTTAATTGTAAATCTTTTTAAGTGAGTCACTCATTGAAGATACCTTGTTTGTCCGAGAGAAATCTTTAGGAAAGCTAGGGGATAGTCTTGCTAGAGTACTGAGGTTTAAAGTTCGGGTGAGTTTTAAAGAGTAGTAATAGGTTTGAGCTTATCCTAGGTAAAAACTTGTATTAAAGATTTTAATTGATCCTGTGAAAAATTAATGTTAGTAAGAGAGTTAGAAATCTTTTGCATAAAGAAATGATTGTTTGAAATCTCAAGGTAGATATCCTCTATTTGGGAGGAACCACTCTAGGTGTTGATCTCTTGCTCTATTTGGGAAGCCAATTGCGTAGCGAAAAAACAAATTCACCCTCCAAACCACTTTTGGCCAACAAAAACCAGATAAGTAATCCTAAAAAATTCACAGGTATTTCTTTATGCTAATTGCCTGAACTATAAACAAAGAATATAGTTGGAGATTGCTTGAAGCGTAAAAATAAAGAGAGAAAAAGATGGAGATGATAATTATGAAGAAAAAATTTGTACAAAGTGTAAGCTCCATAAATAGCAAGGTGAACGGCACAGAATTAATTAACTGCGATTCAGCAATGCTAAAGTCTCCGCGAAATTCTGCCAGAACAGCAAAGTGGTTTCGCAACCAAACATATTAACCATTGTTCCAGTCACAACATCATACAAACCCAGGCCTTCATGATGATCAACGAATAGAAACTTTGTTGTATTCAAGAATCCTAGTGCACGGAACGTTGGTCCAACCCTTAGATTGATCCATTTAAACCACGACTCTTCTGGTGCACCATATTCTTTCAAGATCCAAAACTGTAATTGAGAGGCAGCAGGAGTATGCAAACGCCGGCGATCAACCAAGGAGAGTTGTCCTTTATATACTACCAAACGCAATTCCTGGCGCCGGAAAGCTAGGTCATGTGGTAACTCTATCTTCCTAAAAGACTCGTTGTTGGTATCAAAGGAAATTATTGTTACTTTACCCTGATTGGAAATGTTTAAACGATAGTAACCAATCCAATGTAGACATTCATTGAGGAGTACAAGAGATGCTCTTGGCGTGTAAAACCGAGGAGGAATGCTCCCTGCGATATTTTTTCTCCAAGCGTTTCTACTCAGCTCGTAAAGCTCCATCAGAGGTTGAGGATGTCGATGCTGACCTGCTACCCTATGTGGATACACAATCCTGAGCAGTTTATAGTCGCTTGTCTTGGCGTCAAACCAAAACCCTGAGGTTTCCAGGTCTGAGGCCCTGGTAATGGAAGGACTGGGGAGAATGACCTTCTTCCTCAGGGTTGGATTCCAAAGCATAAACTGGGTAGCTGCAGGGAGTATTGTTCTTCTCAGACATACCAAACCATTGCAAAAACCAACAGCATAATACCCCACTTCCACAGGATAACCGAATTCTCGGGTTATATTTGGAGAGTGCTCACCTTCCTCGTAGTTTATTGCGATCATGGGTTTGTCTTGAACATGATTAACGCTCCACTTTTCGAACAGAAACCTTGTAGGTTTATTCTTGTTGCAGAAAACAGTAGACGTCTGCCTGGAAATAAATCTGCTGCTACGGATCACAAAGTTCCAATGACGAGACAAGCCCCTGAAACGTACGAGAGATTGGGGTGGTAAGAGAATCAGAATTTCCTCTATGATTTCTATTGGTAGATCGCTACTTTGGCATGGCCTCTGCCGTCTCCTCTTTTGCGCCGCCCCCATTATTCCACCCTGCATATCTTCCCCAAACGTTATTACGTATATATACCCGATACCTGGTTTATACATTAAGTTCTATCCGAGTTTTAATGTAGGTTAATTATAATGCTAAATATTGTTTTTTATAAGTAAGAATAATATTACTGATTATGCGCAAATGAAATAGTGTAAATACTGATTCTGTCAAACAAAAAATAACTAATGGTCATTGTACACGTATATGGATGGATAAATTGTTTATTTATTTTTTTTTCTACAACTTCCATTTAAATATTATAGACTTGCATATTTTATAACTGGTAAAATAAGTCAGGGGCCTTATATTGTTTTAGCCCATAATTAATAAAACAGAACGAACATATAAATAATTTATATGTATATTGGGCTTTTTATTAGCCCAAACAGAAACATAAATTAAATGAAATTGGAACTTAAATACCGTGGACGGGGAGGCTAGTGAGGGTGAGGTTGAAAGGAGGGGATGAGTGAGCTTAAGCGTGAGTGTTTCTTTTTCCTTTTTTGAGTAGTTAGAATGGTGTCAGGTGATTGCTGCAAGATTAAGGGAAGTTCTTCCATGTTCTGATCTCGAAACAACGACAATAAACATGCTATGCCAGAAAAGATGGAAGAAGAGTTTGGCATGGATTTTTTGAGTAGAAAGATTATGTGATTCTGTTCCTTGAAAGTGATGAGCTTGGGAACAATAAAAATGAAGAGATTGATGAAGATGAAGAAGTCGAATCAGAGATAACAAAAGGCTCTCATTTGATTGTAAAAGATGAAAATGAAATTTTTATTGGTAAGAGTTGTGATTGCGTTGAAGTTGATGATGATGCTTTATTTGGTAAAGAGGTCTTGGTTGATGAGATCCTTATTGATTATAGACATGAAAATACTGTTGAAACTGTGGAAAGTGATGATTCTAGAGTTGTTGTTTCTGAGGATCTTTGTTTAGAGTTCAAAGATTATTCAAATTATAAGTTAATTGATATTATAACTTAATTGATGTTGAGAGTGGGAATGATAGTTCAGGTTTAAAGCTTGAAATAAAGAATACTGTTGCTATTCAATGTTGTGTTGATGAGTTTGTTGATTGTGAGATTCTGAAAATGAATGAAAATGGCAAAAACTAGAAAATTAAAGTGTAAAAAAAGGTTGGCATACACATTTTTTTTGTTGACGTACATATATTGAAGAGAAGCCATTAGAGTTCTAAAGGAAAAAAGGGATGCAGAGATTTCAGGTCTGTTCACCAAGTCTTTGATAAGAAACAAGTTCAAATTATTGAAATTGAAAATAAAGATAAAGCTGAAGGGCATGTTGAGGAGAGTGTTAGAATATGATCAAGATGTATTGAAAGAGAAAAAAGTGTACAAATTGTTGTTTCTTTTCAATCTCTGTACTTGTGCCTTTTAATGTAATGCTTTATTTAATTTAAAGTAGTTGTAAGGATAAAATTTGGAAAGGGAAGAAGTAAAGGTGCTAAATTAAGTGCTTTTAGGCATGACAAAGTTTAATCAAGTAGCCTATACTAAGTCTTATGTTGGTGTGACTATAATTTTGGTCTATATAAATGTCTATTGTAATATAGTTTTAATGAAGTGAAATCAAGTAAAAATGTGGTATTTCACTTCATTGCATGGCCCCTGACTTGCTCTTAGAGAGTTAAAAAAGGATTGAGAGCAAAGAAAATGATTTTGGAGAATTCTAGAAAATTTCGAGATTTCGTATAAGAGAGTTCTACTCAAACTATGTCCAAAATATTGCCCAGGTGCTATATTAAAGAGCCTAACTCTTTTGAAAGTAAGGATATATGCAACTAAAAAGGCTAGCATATTATCTAAAAAAATCAATTACCATTTCTTTGTTTGTTCTTTTTCTTTCCTGCGGCTTCCAAGTGCAGAGTTATCAAACTTTTAAAATTCCATGACTTTTGAATACCATCATCGCCCACCTCTTGTTTTGAAATAGACAACGAGAGGATGTACCATGTGTGGTAGTAATATTATGCCTCCATGTACAGTATCATGAAAGAACTAATTTGCAAGCAATTCAATTAAATACATACATGATACAGGCAATAATTTGTGGAAATCTCTCCGTGGAGATAATTAGACAAAATCCAACAATATTTTCTTTAATCTTGGCCAATTAGACAAAATCCAACAATATCATCTCTAATCTTGGCCAGATCAGCATTTATCTTCATAATTTTCTTTCCCATATGAAATCAAGATACAAATAGGGTTGGAGGAGCCAGAGAAGAAGCTGCATACCTTCTCAGTTTGAGTTATCTCCACCTTTAGCTGGAGAACCTCGTATCCAAACTCAAAGGTCAAAAAATGTTAGGGAAAATTGGGTTGCAGAGGATCAAACCCACGAGAGCTCGGGGGGCCAATTCAAACTTTTACTATCGAGCCACACATGTTCATGTGCTTAAATACTGGAAAAATTATACATGTAGACAACTTAGGGAGGGTCATGGTCCTTGTTGGCCCCCCTAAATCCGCCCCTGGGTTCTAAGGTTGTTTTAGTAAAAAAAAAATAAAAATATTAACAAACTAAGCGAAATGAAAAGTGTACAGACAAGATTAAATTGGGAACACATAGACATAATATATAGCTTGCTAAGGACATTAAAAAAAGATTTGTTTTAATCATAATCAATAAAACTCTAAGCATGGCAGCCAAAACGGTCTCACCTACAATCTGCGATCTGTCTGTGTAATCAATGGACCTGGCCCTTTCAATAATTCATCATATTTGAAAAGGCCTCTAATTTTATGCTCTTAGAAGGAAAGACACCAATTTATCCTCCCATAGTAAATCAAATTACTATCCCTTGAAATGGAAATGGGAACAATTATAGCACTGACGACGACATTTACAGAAAATGTTAGAAGAGAAAACAACTTACGAACCAAAGAGTCAAGTCAAGTAGCAGGTTTTTCCATTTTGTTTGTTGAAGTTCGAAAGTAAGAAATAAAAAGAAGACCTGCATGCCAAGGGACACTTGTGCCTATGATGGACAGATGCATCGAATAGACTATCTCACTTTCGTTAAAGACCAAAACAAAAAAAAACAAAAACTAATAGAGCAGATCAAAAGGGCAAAATTGCCTTTCCATAACTATTGAGGATAGATTTGACAATTTATATGAATGATTTGGCCGTCCGTTCTCATGGACAGATGGATGGAATAGACTATCTCACTTTTAATAAAGACCGAAAAAATGAAAACAAATGGAGCAGATCAAAAGGGCAAAGTTGCCTTTCCATAGCAATTGAGGATAGAATTGACAATTCAATTGAACCATTTGGTTGTCCGTTCTCTCTTAGGCTGCGTTTGGTTGCAGAACAAGATGGGACGAGACTGGGTTGAAATGTGAAGACAGCCGTAGGTTTTGCGTACCTCACTTTCTTCTTAACACCGCATTCCAATTTTGTGTAATTTTGAATGTTAGTTTAGTAGTTCACGCACCACCGTTGATTCTTAATATAACACTTTATCTCCCACCTAGATCTTTTGTGCAACAGAATGGACGAAAATAGAAAATTAATTTTCTTTTTCTAGACAAATTATGAGTTTACATCAGATGGAGAACATCAGAAATTGCATACCTCTTTCCCAAATTGCACAATGAAAGAATTATGAGACTTCAATCACAACGAAAGCAAGCACGAAGTAGAAAACAAAAGCAGAGTGACTAACTCCATCATTTTCCCTAAGTATACTGCATCTCTTGCCACATAAATCAATCAACTCACCACAACTCTGTTTCAGGTGCGGCTACAATTTTTTTTTTATGCTATTCAACTGCGGCTATATGAAATCTTGTTGCGGGTTATGACCAAAGTCACAGTTCTTTTGCACTCTGCTTGAACTTGCTTCGAAGCACGATATGCTGTAACTGAAACAAGATCAATTTCAAGCTGAAATGTTTCACCAGATGGATTCGTTGCGGGAGTTACTAGCAGCATTTGCTGTTTGCGAACCACCGCAGAAATCGCGACCAGGGGTGGTTGATTTGGAGGACCCTGGGATTCCGCCTAATCCACCGGCGGCAACACCTTCCCCTTCGGTAGCGATGCCTTCTCCAGTTATTGGTAACCCTGTACCACCTAGCTCTAATCCTGTTGATGCTACTTCTGTTGGTAAATCTATTGATGTTACTCCTATAGTGGATAAAATTTGAGTTGTACCTATTGTGGATAAAAATAGGGATAAAGTAGTTCAAGGGGGTACTAGTAGCGATGAGTTTTACCCTAAATTCCCAAATTGTAGCTATTGCCATTTTCAGGAGAAAACCCTAAGGGTTAGTTACGGAAATGTAATCGGTACTTTGATCTTTACAAAATACCTGAGCATCGAAAGATGGAGTTGGCCTCTATGTATTTAGATGGCAAGGCTGATCTTTGGTTCCATGGGTTTTTCACTGAGAAACCTTTAGTGTCTTGGAGTGAGTTCTCTGTAGCTCTTTGCACTAGGTTTGGGATGAGTGAATAGCTAGATGTTATGGAGGAGTTCATGCTCTTAAGACAACAGGGCATAATTGTTGAATATCAGGAGAAGTTTGAGTCCTTGCGTTCTTTATTGCTAGATATGAATGATACCTTCTCAAAACATGAGTATTTGTCTTTCTTCTTAGCTGGAATGAAGGATGACTTGCATCCTTCGTGAAAATCCTTAATCCTACTACTTTAGCTGATGCGTTTAAGCAGGCGAAGGTGCAAGAGTTATCCCTCCGTTGTATGCAACGACCACCTACCAGAGCTCCTTATTATGTAACAAGTCCAAGAGAAGCAAGTTCAGAGAGTTCTACCTCTACTTCTCGGGCCTTAATGTGGAAGAATCATGATACGTTGGGTACCAATGCTTCCTCTAGTAAAGCATTGATGATCAGGCCTCCTGAACAATCGAGGCAATCTCTTGTTAAGCAGCGTAGGAGAGCTGGTTTGTGTTTCAGATGTGGCGATAACTATTCTCCTGGCCACCAATGTCGTGTTCGGCTATTACTTTGCGTTGAGCCTCTTGATTGTTAGTGTAATATGCCCAAAAGCCAATCAATGGATGAATGTTCATAGTCATGTAAATACATTAAGGTTATTCCAATAAATATGTTTATGAGATAAATACTTGCACATATTTATAACCCTAGAATGTTTTATATTCTTAAATGTCCCTAGTCGATTATTATTATGGATGGGTTGTAATAATAAATTAAGACTATCATATGTTGAGAATTATATGAGATATGAATTCTACATACGGGTAAGAGTTGGAGAACTTGTGGACTGGACCGACCCAACATAAGAACACTACATGGAACATTATATGATTGTCATTAGTGGTTCTTATATGTATTGTCCTTAGACCTGAGAACATCAAGGTTCCCAACATGTGACTCATATACTTTGATATTACTCTTGGCTATTCGTAACTGAGTAGACCTTAGTGTAATCATTGGATATATGATATAATGTGTAGTGGGTTTTGTATGATCAAAATGGAATTCGTCCAATCCATATAACGGGTATATTATCAGTTGGGCCTCTTGATAGAGTTGAACTGTAAATGCATGGCCATGCTCGGATTGTGTGATATGGTGATATCATTAGTATCCGTTTTACACAGTTAACTCGGGGATCAAGAAACTTAGATTAAACATATACGAGATTGACTTATTCCATGTCTCGTGTTTAATCTTGATAATGAGACGAAAGGACGATGACATGTTCCGAGCATAATGAATCAGTACTGATCTTGTCGTTTGAGTAGCAATGATGTGTTGCTAGATACCGCTCATTGTTTATAATTGTAAAATGAGATTTTACAATTATTGCCAAACGTTACAAGTGCCTACAGGGTCACACACTTAGAACTGTTGATTCGAGCTGGTGGTTGAACCATGGCTGGACCATGGTTCGATTAGGTGGTTGGACTGTGGCTGGACCGTGGTTAGACCAGGGTCGTTTTGGATTGCTTTGGTTCACTAATTGTCTAAATTATTGAACCAGATTGATTCCTTGTGATGTGTAATCCCACTAAGAGATAATGGAGACATGATTAGACAAAAGCCTAATCATGATGGGCCAAGGGTGTTGGCCATTGTCTCATGCTTTTGTTGATTGGGATTAGTGTATGCATAATCAGATTATGCTTGAGACTTCATTCATTCTGGTTTTGAGACTTGAGAGAGTTTTTCCAGACTTTGTAAGAACACACATACACACCCCTTTCTTTGAGAAAAAAAGAAACACATCAAACACAAGTTCAAGCTCCCGAAAATCTGCAGCTAGCACTGCTGTTCGGGAGTGCTCGGGTTGGTAATCGTGAGACAATTTTCGGCTAGTTATTGACGGTTCGTGTGGATACCGTAGAGGAGCAGGATTTCTGTCCGGTTATTGCTGATTCGGCTCAACAGTTGAGTGAAAGAGCTCGACCTATCCAGGTACGATTTTTGTTTATTCGGTTTACTCTGTTTCACATGGATCCTCCACGAGTACCGAGTCTTTCCGCTGCATGTTTGATTGTCAAGTTTGCATGCCCGGTTACTTACATTGATGACTTTGATTTGATAGACTAAGATGATTCTACCTTTGAGCATGAAGAAGCAGCTCCTATTTCTCCAGCTGAGGAAACCAGTTTATTGCATACATTGTCCAGTGGTGCAGGTGTTTTGAAGATTGATGGCGATTATAATGGCAGATAGTTATTTATCGTGGCTGAGAGTGGGAGCACACTGAGTTATTTGAGCAGCACTGTGGCCAAAGAACTGAATCTTCCCATGCATGACGCCACCCTTCTATTAGTAATGGTAACTAATGGTCAGCACATGATTAGCACCTTTGTTTGTAAAAATTTCACTTGGAAAATGGAGAGCACTACTTTCTCTAGAGATTTACGAATATTGGACTTGAGTAGTTGTGATATTGTCCTTACTGTTGACTGGTTATTGCGTTTTAGTCCAGTTTCATTCAACTGGAAACATTCCAAGCTGTCCTTGAACAAAGGGAATCAGGTTGTGGAACTCAGTGGGAAGATGGATTCCAATAAAGAGCTGTAAATGATCTCAGTAGACGCTATACATAAATGCATTCGCATTGGTGAAGATGTGGAGCTAGCCTTGGTGCAACTGGACACTACTACTCAAGTAAAATTTGATCCTATTCCCTCTTGTATTTCTCCACTATTATCTGATTACAATGATTTGTTTGCTGAACCAACTACCCTTCCCCCCAACCGTAGTCATGATCACTCTATCAACTTTCAACCAAACACAGAACCTATCAAGCTTAACCCTTACCGACACACTCATGACCAGAAAACTGAAATTGAGAAACAAGTCTCAGAAATGTTAGCCTCTACAATAATACAACCTAGTCAAAGTCCATTTTCTTCACCTATTTTACTAGTCAAAAAGAAGGATGGTAGCTGGAGAATGTGTATAGACTACCGTCAATTGAATGACAAGACCATTAAGAAGAAATTTCCTATCCCGACAGTTGATGATTTGTTGAATGAATTAGGTGGTTCACATTTCTTTTCAAAAATCAACCTTCGTTCTGGTTATCATCAAATCAGAATGCGAGTTGAGGATATTCCCAAAACTGCCTTTCGCACTCACCATAGCCACTTTAAATTTCGTGTAATGCCATTTGGTCTCACTAATGCTCCAGCAACCTTTCAAGCCATTATAAACCATATTTTTGGTCCCTATCTTAGAAAATTTGTCCTTGTTTTCTTTGATGATATCCTTATATACAGTCCAGACCTTGCTTCAGATGCAACACATTCGAGGTTAGTATTCCAGTTGCTCCGTGAAGATCAACTCTTTGCCAAGCGATCCAAATACTCTTTTGCTCAAGCTAGTGTGGAATACATGGGCCATATCATTTCTAAAGAAGGAGTGGCAACTGATCCAAAGAAAGCAGAAGCCATGGATACTTGGTCACTTCCAAAATCACTGAAGGACTTGCATTCTTTTCTTGGTCTTCCAGGCTATTATAGGAAGTTTGTGCAGCATTATGGTGTGATCAGCAAACCCCTCACTACTATGACTAAGAAGGACAATTTCCATTGGAGTTCTGAGGTAGAAAATGCATTTCATCAACTCAAGCAAACTGTAATTACCACACCAGTTCTTGCCTTGCCAGATTTTTGACAACCTTTTGTCTTGGATACAGACGCTTGTGTGTAAGTTTCCGGACATGCAAATATGACACTCATATGCAATAAAATGCGCAGCGGAAAACCGGAAACACATGGAGGATCCAAGTGAAAGTAAGTAAACCGAATAACAATTTTTGTGTACCTGAATCGGTTGAGATCTTTCACCCAACTGTTGTGCCGAATCAGCTAGAGCCGGACAAAAATCTTACCCCTCTACGGTATCCACATGAACCGTCGATCTCTGGTCGGAAAACATCTCATGATCTCCAACCCGAGCACTCCCGAACAGCAGTGCTAGCTGCGGACTTCCGGGAGCTATGTGTGTTTTGTGTTCTTCTTACTTTCTCAAAGAAGGAAGAGGGTGAGTGTGTATTCTTCACGCTCTAAAAATTCAGACTCAAGAGAGAGAGGGATCAAGAGTAATCAGATTACTCAACCCCATTACTGTATAGTATAGTGGAGTTAATGGCCAACATAGTGGCCCATCAACCAACATGATTAAGACACCATCATAATGTAGTCTAATCATGTCTCCACTAAGTCTATTGGAATTACACATCACAACACTCAAGTTTGGTTCAATAATTCTGACAATTAGTGAACCAAACAAGCTCAAAACGACCCTGGTCCAACCACGGTCCAACCACGGTCCAACCACACCTGGTCGGACCATGGTCCATCCATGGTTCAACCACCTGCTCGAATCAACGATTCTTTGTGTGTGACCCTGTAGGCACTTGTAACGTTTGGCAATAATCGTAAAATCTCATTTTACAATTATAAGCAAAGAGCAGCGTCTAGCAACACATCATTGCTACCCAAACGACAAGATCAGTACTGATTCAATATGCCTCGGAAACATGTCATCGTCCTTTCGTCCCATTATCAAGATTAAACCGAGACATGGAAAACGTCAATCTCGTATATGTTTAATCTTAGTTTCATGGTCCCCGAGTTAACTGTGTAAAACCGGATACTCATGATATCACCACATCATATAATCAGAGCGTGGCCACGCATTTAACAGTTCAACTCTATCAAGAGGCCATCTGATAATATACCCGTTATATGGGTTGGACGAATCCCATCTCGATCAATCAAAACCCACTACAGATTATATCATATACCCAATGATTACCCTTAAGTCCACTCAGTTACGAATGACCAGGAATAATATCAAAGTATACGACTCATATGTTGGGAACCTTGATGATCTCAGGTCTAAGGACAATTGTATATTCTTGGTGATTACTGTTAGTATATTGCAAGGTACATCCCAAGAATACACCCAGCCAGGTCAGGTGTTCAAGAGTAACTTGTACCTGTATGTAGAATTCATATCTCATATAATTCTCAACATACGCTAGTCTTAATTTATTATTACAACCCATCCATAATAATAATCGACTAGGGACATTTAAGAATATATAAAATATATTCTAGGGTTATAAATATGTGCAAGCGTTTATCTCATAAACATATTTATTGGAACAACCTTAATGTATATACATGACTATATACGATCATCCATTGATTGGCTTTTGGTCACATCACTAATAATCTTCCACTTGCACTAAAGCCAATCATGCATGTATCTAATACCAATGGATGTAGCTTGACCATCATGCTTCCGCTGTGTGAGAGGCTCAGTCAAAGGATCTGCTACATAGTTCTCAGAAGGAACTTTATACAACCCCAGTTGTAGAGTCGACAACTGTTACTTGCTTAGAACTCTTCCAGCAAACAACACCAACTCCAAGATAAAAACACATAACCTGACTGCGATCTAAAGTCATCCCTGTCAGTTTGGAAGCTAGCATCTGTGTAACCCTTACAACAAGCTCACCAACGCTTCTGCAGACAAGGAATGCATCCTTAGTCCTTCTCAAGTACTTAAAGATGTTCTTAACCGCTGTCCAGTGACTTTCACTGGGATCAGATTGATATCAGCTTGTGACACTCAAAGCATAAGCGACATCCGATCGAGTACATAGCATGGCATACATGATAGATCCTGTTGTAGAAGCATAAGGAATCTTACTCGTCGGTTCTCTCTCCTTAGATGTACTAGGACATAGATTGTTTGAGAGAGATACGCCATGTGACATGGGCAAGAAACCTTTCTTGGAATCTTGCATGCTAAACCTCTTTAGCACCTTGTCAATATACGTACTCTGACTTAGCCCGATAAGCCTTTTGGATCTATCTCTATAGATCTTTATGCCCAACACGTAGGCAGCTTCTCCTAAGTCCTTCATTGTGAAATTCTTCCCTAACCAAGTCTTTATAGACTGTAGTGTCGGAATATCATTCCCAATGAGTAGAATGTCATCAACATATAACAACAAGAAAACAATAGTGCTCCCACTAACCTTCTTGTAAACACATTGTTCATCTTAAATCTTAATGAAACTAAACTCTTTGATCACTTCATTAAAACAAAGATTCCAACTCCTAGAAGCTTGCTTCAATCCATAAATGGATCTCTGCAACTTGCATACCATATTGGCATTCTCTGGATCGACAAAATCTTCAGGTTGTGTCATGTACACATCCTCCAAAAGATTTCTGTTAAGGAAAGTGGTTTTGACATCCATTTGCCATATCTCATATAATTCTAGTATGCCGCTATATCCAATAGAATCCGGATGGATTTAACCATGGCAACTGGCGAGAAAGTTTCATCATAGTCAATACCATGAACTTGCTTGAAACCTTTCGCCACCAATCGCCCTTTATAGGTAGTCACATTACCACCCATGTCGGTCTTTTTCTTAAAGACCCCTATGGGTTTTACCCTTTCAGGTGGATCAACCAAGGTCCATACCTTGTTTTGATACATGGATTCCATTTCCGAAATCATGGCTTCTAGCCACTTCTTAGATTCCGGACCCGTGATGGCCTGCTGATAGGAAGTGGGCTCATCCTCATCTATGAGCATCACGTCCCCAGTGTGAGTCATAAGAAATCCATATCTCTCAGGCTCATACCGAGTCCTATCCGACCTACGCGGTCCATATGTTACAGGCGCAGGATTCTCATCCACAACATCTTGTGGTTCCTGTCCTTGTTCCATCTCAGCCTCAATATCTCGAACTTCTTCGAGTTCTATTTTACTCCCACTGATTATTCTAGAAATAAATTCTCTTTCTAGAAAAATAACAGTCCGAACAACAAACACTTTGTGCTCGGTGGGATTGTAGAAATAATATCCTTTAGTTTCCTTAGGATATCCAACAAAGAGGCACTTGATGGATTTAGGGCCGAGTTTATTTGATGCTTCTCGTCTCACAAAAGCCTCACAACCCCAGATCATCATAAAAGATAAATTGGGGCGCTTCCCTGTCCATATCTCATATGGTGTCTTTTCAACCGATTTAGATGGAACACGGTTAAGTGTAAAGGCAGCACTTGATAATGCATGTCCCCAAAATGAAGAAGGAAGGTCAGATTGACTCATCATAGAACGAACCATGTCTAACAAAGTTCTATTCCTCCTTTCAGATACACCATTCCATTGAGGCGTACCTGGTGGAGTAAGCTGTGATACAATACCACACTGCTTTAGATGATCAAGAAAATCTCGGTCTAAGTATTCACCTCCTCGATCAGATCGAAGCATTTTAATACTCTTGCCGAGTTGATTCTGTACTTCACTCTTGAATTCTTTGAATTTTTTAAAAGATTCTGACTTGTGTTTCATATGATACACATAGCCATATCTACTATAATCATTAGTAAATGTAATGAAGTACTGAAAACCACCTCTAGCCTGTGTAGACATAGGTCCGCACACATCAGAATGTATAAGACCTAATAAGTCTGAAGCTCTTTCAACTTTACCAGTAAAGGGAGCCTTCGTCATTTTGCCTAATAAACATGACTCACATGTCTCATATGATTCAAAATCAAATGAGTCTAAAAGTCCATCTTTATGGAATTTAGAAATACGAGTCTCGTCTATATGGCCTAAACAACAATGCCAAAGGTAGGTTTCATTAGAATCATTCGTTCTAACCTTGTTCGTATTAATGTTATAGATAGGTGTTTCTAGGTTTAGAACATACAAACCATTGCTTAAATATGCACCACCATAGTAAATATCATTGAAATAAATAGAACAACAATTGTTCTTTATTTTCAATGAAAAGCTTTCTTGTCCATACAAGACACAGAATTCGAATTCCTGCCTATGGTAGGTACATAATAATAATTGTCAAGTTCTAAGACCAAACCACTCGGTAAGGATAGATAGTAAGTCTCCACGGCTAATGTGGCAACTCTTGCTCCATTTCGGACACATAGGTCTATCTAATCCTTTGCCAATCTCCAACTCTTTCTCAGTTCCTTCACATTTAAACAAATGTGAGAACCACATCCGGTATCTAATACCCATGATGCAGAGATAAAGATACTAGCCTCTATAACAAAATACCTGAAGCGGAAGTCTCACTTCCCTTATGTTTCTTTACTTCTTCAAGGTAAACAGGGCAGTTACGTTTCCAATGGCCAGACTTCTTGTAATGGAAGCATTGACCTTCCTTTGCAACACCACCCTTGGGTTGCAGCACTTGTGAAGAAGATGCACCAAACTTTTTGGCAGGCTTCTTCATCTTGCCTTTACCCTTTTCCTTTGCCACTTCCAAGCATCATAATGCTATTGGATTTGCTTGTCCTCATCTGTTGCTTAGCTGTTCCTAACATGTTGAGCAACTCAGACAAGGATTTGTCAAGATGATTCATATTGAAGTTCATGACAAATTGGCTGTAACTATCCGGCAACGATTGCAGGACTAGATCAACAGCCAATTTCTTTTGCAAAGGAAAACCAAGACCCTCAAGGCTCTCAATGTATCCTATCATTTTGAGCACATGAGGTCTCACGGGTGATGACTTAGCCATCTTGCATTGGAACAATGCTTTAGAGGTCTCATACCTCTCATGCCTAGCTTGCTCTTCAAAGAGCATTTTTAGGTGTTCGATCATATCGAACGCACCCAAGTTCTCATGAACGAAGACTTCGAGTCTCAGGTACAATTGTTCGTATTCCGTACGTTGTAGGTTACGTAGTAGTTGTACGAAGAACATTCGTAGAGAAAGGCGGGATCCTCGTAATCCGCGGCCAAGTAAACCTTGCCCGGGAAGTTCCTGTATGTTGAAGAAAAGAACAATGAGGACTATCCTCAAATTGCGATGCCACTTTAGGAAGCTATTCCCATTCAGCTTTTCCTTCTTAAGGACAGATCGCAGTGACATTGTGCTAGTGTTTTGTGCCATGGAAATTCTACAACAGTGATAAACTCACATAAATAAGAATCATGCATACAAAATCATTTAACAAGGAATTCTGTTGAAAGAACAATTGGGAAAGGCTTGTAATCGAAAAAAATTCTTTGCTGATAAGTATCGACCTTAGAGGGAGTTTGCAGTAGGTGATTTGGTATATTTGAAGCTGCAACCATATCGATAGAGCTCAGTAGCTGTTAGAAGAAGTTTGAAACTTTACTCCAAGTACCATGGTCCCTTCAAAGTGTTGGAAAAGGTTGGTACTGTGGCTTATAAGCTTGAATTTTGCTTGCTCATTCCCTTGGGCATCCAGTTTTTCAAGTTTTATTGTTGAAGAGGAGCCTGAAACAAGCAGTACAACCCAACACCAAACTTCCAATCTTGCGAAGTGATGGTCAGATGATAGTGGAACCTGTGGCTTTCTTAGGCAGGAAATTAATTGAAAGACCGGAAAGGCTAAGCTAGAGGGGGGGTGAATAGCTTTAGACCTAAGACTGAAAATATTTGCAGGAAATAAAAAGCAGAATTGAAAGAAGGACACAAAAAATTTTTATACTGGTTCACACACAACTAATTTGTGGCTAATCCAGTCCTTCAAGGTTCACTTGAAGAGTTCACTATGTACCGTTAAGCTTCCGGGTGCTTAACAAACCGTTTACAACCTAGGAATTCTAATCACAAGAATCCTACGCACTTGCTTGAAGATACCTCACTTCAAGACTTCTCTCAAGGAAAGAAAATCACTCTTCATATGAGTATCTACAAGGGAACAAACCTCCCTTTCAGTGTATGAACAACACAATAAAGATTACTCAGACAAAAGCTCTCTCAAGAGTGGGTATGAGTTACAATTAAGCACTAATAAGGCAACTCTCAATAATCTCAAAGGAATTGGCTCTTAAACTTGAATGATTGTTTTGCAATGAATGTTGAATGAATAGAGAGTTGATTAGGTGATTATCAGAGCTGAAAAATGCTCAATTTATAGCTCTGAAAAGTAATGGAGCCGTTTGAAATCCACCCAAGAAAACAGCTTTAACCAAAGTATAGTGGGTGCTGAAAAGTTGTCTGCTAAAAAACATCGATGTTTAAAGGTATAACATCGATGTTTTGCCCATTAAATTTGAATTTTGGGCTAACAGTAACTAAAACATCGATGTTCTCCATCCCAACATCGATGTTATTTTGATTCTGTGAAAATGAGATGAAAACTAATCTATGAAGAACATCGATGTTTAAATTCCAACATCGATATTATTTTGCTTCTGTGAAGAATGATTGAAACTGACCCGTTGTAGAACATCGATGTTATGGAATAGAACATCGATGTTGTGCTTATGCAAAAGTGTTTTCAAATGCAACGGTCATGAGAACATCAATGTTTGGGAATCCAACATCGATGTTCTTAGCCTTCTGCTAATTTTGGAATTCTTTGAAGTCATGAACATCGATGTTTGGATGACAACATCGATGTTATTTTGGCTCGGCAAAATGAATTTAAGAATGGCTTGAAAGAACATCGATGTTACCAATGGGAACATCCACTACTAGAATGCAACCCTTTACTCTCGGATTTAGCAAGGGAATTTATGCAATTTGTAACGGATTTTGGTATTTGCAACGGAATTTGTCACGAATGAAATCCTGATTAAACCCTTCGTTGCAAATTCGGTTGTGTGGAAATTTGTAACGGACCATTTTGCGACGGATTTGGCCAGGAATCGTGCCTTAATAACTGTGACGGTTCCCTTGCAAATTACCCTTAACTAAAACCCTCACTAATTGCAAAGATTCTTTCCGTCACAATCCTATATCCCTTACTATTTGTAAATGAATAAAACCCTCACAATCCTCTCTAAATCCGTCACAAACTACAATTACAAAAACAAATGAAATAAATAAAACCAACACTAATATTTTAATATATTCTCCTAATTGTATTTTTTTGGTACAGTGGAAATTAAACATATAAGCTAATTCGTATATTACAAGCGTCAACAGACAATAGAGAAGGCATAGGAGGAGCAATTACAGAAAAAATTATTGGCACAAAGTAAAAAGAAAGTGCACATCTTTATTGCATTGTTTTTACACAAGCACAAGTTAATTATAATAAAAAAATTATAATGATTTTTACATAATAAAATATAACAAACTAAACTAGAATCCAGAAAATGAATATCCACCTACACCTACAGATCTGCTCGAAAACATCAAGCCACGGATAGATCTGCACACCACCTTCTTTAGATGAACCGGATCTGGGAATCCCGACCTCGGGTCTGCTCGCCTCTGCCTCCACTGGACACTTGGATCTACCCAGAATCCGTCACCAACAAGCCGTACTCGCCATGAATACAACCAGTTCGTCAACAATCCCAAATTAAACCAGAAAGAACAACCAAAACAACATTAGAACCCGGAATTAAACAATCAACATAACCCAACCAACCATAACTCAAAATCATCAAGAAAGGAAAGTGAGTATTAGATGCTTACCCACAGATTTCCCGGACCGGATTCTCAACCATCTCTCGACCCCAGATTCATCGAGATCCGCAGTCGATTAAGCTTGACGCGCCGTTCACTATGTCTCCTGGCTACCGACACAACCAAGCTCGCCTCGTTGTTCTCACCTGAGCCAGAAACCAGCCTGGCTTGCCTCGTTCATCACAGAACCACCACCAGTTAGATGGCGCCTAGGAGGGTTTGGAGAAGAAGAAAAAAAGTGTGTGGTTTAGATGGCGGCTAGGGGGTTTGGAAAAGAGGAAGAAGAGTGTCTGGTATAGATGGCGGCTAGAAGGATTTGGAGAAGAAAAAGAGTGCTTGGTTTAGATAGCTGTGGCTAGGACGGTTTGGAGAATGAGAAGAGAAGGGGAGGGAGAGAGACGTGAGAGAAAGGCAGAAGAGACAGGGAGAGGCAGAAGAAAATGTGGAAAGAAATGAGGATAGGGAGTTAAGGATGCAATTTATATCCAGGTCTAACCCTAGGGTTTCCACTAAAGATTAAACGGCGTCGTTTAGCAATTCAACCTCCACAAAGCAACGTGCTCCTCAAAGGTCAAAACGCGATGGTCTTGGTGTTTTATGTACAAGCTTTACCAAAACACGGTCGTTTTAATCAAAACACAGCCTAATTGTGTGTTCCAAAGAGAACTCTTTTTCAGATTATTTTCAAACTTGTTTTAAAAATTATTGAATTATAGGAACTAATTTGAATAAAATTAAATAATATTATATAGAAAAAAACTCTTACAATAATATAAAACTATTTAAGATTCATAGAAAATTTAGAAAAAATTTAAATATTTTTTATATAAACATAGAGTAAAGTATCTATAGATGAAATGACACCACAAAATATTTTCCAAAAATTAGCTTAATTTTTTTCAAACTTCCCTCATCTACATTAAAATAAATTATAATAAAATTTTTAAAAATCGTTGAACAATAAGAAAAATAAATTCCTACGCGAAAAAATTACTAAAAAATTATATTAGGCCAAAAAATAATACTTTTAATTTTTTATAAATAAAAATATTTTAAAAAATTGAGATGTTACACACATGAGTTGACAACGCCAAGACTATATGTGACCACACAATCACGGTGCCTGGATGGCCCGAAAAAAACCATTAAATGAGGAGAAAAACCATTATTCACCATCGAAATGTCACGGTTTTAGTCCTCATCAATTCTACTAATCCGGCTCTTGGTTTCATGGAAAAGCTCGACCATCCGCCCTCGAGTTGCCAATGGAATAAGTTTCCGAAATCACTTATTCTAAGAATTAATTATAAGATTATGCCCACTTACAATCCTTAGGGTCGTCCTTTTTTATACTTATATGTATTACGCTTTCTTTTTTTGCTCGTAAGGTAATGGAACATATGTTGTAATAACGCAAGCTACGTTAGTAATTTAATTTCATATAGCTTCATGAAATATTAATTTTATTATCTTCCAAATTCATATGAATTTTAAGAAATTATTTTTTAAAAAATAGTTTTTTTAGAAGCATAAGTATGTTATTAATTACTTTCTAAATAAATTAAAGTTCAATATAGATTTCTTTCAAGATATGTTAATTTAATAAAGTTTCTAATATGACTTAAAATGAAAAAGTAAGAATATTTTTGAATAAAATCATGCAAAAAATATATTTTTAAAAGTTTTTACTCTTTAATAATTAGTGAAAACGGAAATTTCACCCGTCACTAATAGCAACGGAAATTGCATAATTTCATCCGTTACAAATTGCAAGGGACCAAATCCGTCACTATTTGTCACGGAAATTTCACCCGTCACTAATAGCAACGGAAAAAACCCTCACAAATCCGTTTTTGGAATATAACACTTGTGACGGACAGATCCCTTGCAATTTGTAAGGGAAAAATTATCCGTTACAAATTAGTGACGGGCAAATCCCNTAAAAGCAACGGTCATTAGAACATCGATGTTTAGGATTCCAACATCGATGTTATTTGCCTACTGCCTGTTTTGAAGAATTGTGCAAGGCAGGAACATCGATGTTTAAAGCTACAACATCGATGTTCAAAGCTCGAAAAACACTTTTATGCTTGGAAATATGTTGTGTGATGCATGAGCAATCTTTAACTTATTTTGAGCCAATGCCTAAGAGAAGTTGAGTGTTTTACCTTGTACAAAGGGGTCCTAACTTCTCTTGCTCTTTTTGCACTTTCACTCTTGATCATATCTTCACTTGAATTCTTGATCACTTTGGTTGAGTACTTGTTTGCTTGATTTCTTTTTGCTTCATCTTTGTTATGATCTTGGTTTGTCATTTATCAAAACCTGTAATGAATGAACCATGAAGACATAGGTTCTAACATTAATTCCCAGAAACAATGTACCAGTGACTCAAGTGCTGATTCAATGGTCCAACCTTGCCCTAGAGGATACAACTTGGGTGGATTTCACGTTCATTCAAGCATAATTCCTAGATTTCGACACCACTAAATTTGCTTGATGTTGCAGTAGCTCAAGTCAATTGTTCTCAGTTCGATTCTATTTCAGTTCCAGTCTAGTAATTTGTTGTTGTGTATTTCTGTGTTTTTGATTTTGATCCTTGGGACAAGGATTTTCGTAAGCGAGGGGAGTTGTTATGATTGTAATTAGTAAATGACAGGTCAAGTATAACTGAACAACATGTCAATGCTTGTATCAGAATTGTAAACAAACTATTATATGCCATGTACACGTGGCTTATCACTATTGGACCTTGCATAATGGATAGTCTTCATAACCGTTGCAAGAGGCCGTTACAGATTAGTTTTGACGAGAAATAGAAACAGTTATCTCTTTCCTCTCCCATTCTCTGTCTACTAATTCTCTTTTCACTCTCTTTTCTCTTTCTAATTCTTCTCTGTACTAACTCGGTACATTACACACACATGACAGTGACATCGAATAATCAGTCCCAATCCATTGCCTTGATGCCTAAACATTCTATTGCTACCTTCAAGCAAAGGATCGAAAATGCATACGCCTATTGAGCAAGGAAGGAATCCAAACTTAAAGGCTGCGCCATCAAATACCCCCTACCAACAACAAAATTGTTTACTCCAATGTAGACAGAAAAACAAAATGAGATAAAAATTAAAAAGATTCTAAAGCATTTATGGTATTAACTAATACTGTAGTTGGCCATTATAATAAGTTCTGCCCCATATTCTTTCACCCTCAACAAAACATATAGTTAGAGAAGTCTCGAAAGACAAAGGGTTTTTGGATTTTATGGTCCCCATGTTTAGTAGTTTGGCCAATTATATACCTTGACATTTTTTTTGTCGGGCATATACCCCTACTTTGCATGGGCAGGCCAAACGTGATCCCCAGGTTAGGTACCTGCTGACGTGGAGGGCTACCCGGATTTGAAGTTTAGGGGATGCTTCAAAACGACGTCGTCTCGTGCCAAAACGACGTCGTTTTTGCGTGTTGGTTGGACATGTCAGATCCATGTGTCCTTATGAGCCACACATGTTTGATTAAAAGAAACCGCTATTTATTAATAAATAAATAATAATTAGAATATAACAATAATAAGAATAATGCTAATAAATGCGATCAGTTATTTCCCTAAAAATTTTTACTTTTCTTTTTTTTTTTCGTCATTGATATGTTTTAGCGTTATCACCTTAGTAATAATAACAAATAAATTCAGTCAATTTTTACCCTTTTCAATTTTTCCTTTAACTTTTTTTTTCCCTTTTTTCTCAATATTCCTTAACGTCGTCTCCTGTTCCCAAAACTTAATCTTCTCCAATAGCAATTCCCTGTCTCTTTGGTTTTCTTTTGCAAAACTATCAATTCACAAGAATCCCTCCACAATCACATTCAAAGTCGAATTTAATCCAGCCTAGCATCCCAAACCGATTAAAAAAATAGACCATCAATAAAATTGCAAGAGGCCCTCCTAAAAATCCTCCCACACCCAAAAACACCCACGCCTCCTCCACCACGACCAAACACAAAAAAAAACACCAGACGAGAGATGCCCACGCGTGAGGCACTGGTACTAGCACCCACAACACCACATGGCCCTCCGATTTGGAACTTCTCGTGCCCTCCAGCTCCGCCAACGAGGAGTGTAGATCGGGCCAGATGGATGGTTCAGGTACCTTCATTAGTATAGACGGCAAGTCATACTCCGGCCGGTGGTCCTCCTATCGCACAGACGGCTTCAACGCTGACATCTACTGTAGGGGATCTGCTTTCCCCTTCGTGATTCCCACCCCTGGATTTCTCCATGTCTATGACGGTTCCGGCTTGTTGGATCGGTTGTCGTAGGCAACGATTTCGTCTTCGATTCTCTACCGTAGTTTTGGCAAATAGGGATTTGGGAAAAGAAGAGAAGTTGTGGTTGAAAAATTTTGTCATCCATTATTTGGTTTGATTGATCTCTCATTAGTTCCTTAAGAGTAAAAAAGGTGGAAAAAATCAAGGAATTTCTGTTTTGTATTTTTTGTTTTTATTTTTTTGAGTTGAAGTTGAATATTAGGCCCTTTTGTTATTCTTTTTTTGGCTTTTGATTTTATATTGCCTTATGTCCAGCTTGGTGCTTTGTTTTTATTGATTTCGATTGAATATTGAAAAGAGAAAAAGAAAAGAGAATTTTTTATACTAAAAAAGGAAAAGAAAATAATCATGATAGTTTATTACAAATTTAAGAGTGTTATTATTATTATTATTATTAACAAATATCAGGTTTTTTAAAAGATTTAAACTGGTTCCGGGTGGGTTTTCGGTTACCATCGGGTTTTTGCGGCGGTTCAGTGAAGTAACCAGATTGGTAGCATGCGGGCCCATTGAGACACGTGGATCTGACGTGTCCACCCAACACGTGATAACGACGTCGTTTTGAAGCATCTCCTAAACTCCAAATCCGGGCAGCCCTCCATGTCAGCAGGTACCTGACCAAGGGATCACGGTTGGCCTGCCCATGCAAAGTCGGGGTATATGCCTGGCAAAAAAAAATGTCAGGGTATATAATTGGCCAAACCACTAAATATGGGGGCTTATAAAACCCAAAAACCCAAAGACAAAAAAAAAAAAGAATTGGAGATGACAATTTATATAAAAGAAAAAAATGAACAAGGCGTATATGTTTTGTGATTGGTGGGGTGGAAGTTGGTGCTCGCCTAGAAATTTGGAGGAGTGGGTCGTTGAGTGGATTGGTTTGGCTGGATCTCTAAAATCAAGAGCCTCTTGGATGGTGATCTTCTTTAATGTTATCTGAAATGTTTGGAGGGTCAGGAACAAGTTAGTGCTTGAAGCAAAGGATGTGGATTGGAGTTGAAAGTTGGAGTCAATGCTTGGGTTCAGGTCTCTGTTCGGTTTCAAATCAATTCAACCAAGCTATCTTTGGGGTTGCCATGATCATGTGTTCGGAAGGTGCGAAGACCTGGTCCGGGCCAAAGTGCAATTAAAGTGGCTGTCGTGTAGGATTACAGAATGTATTATACTGATCTGTTTCAATTTAAATTTCCTGTATTAGAGATGTTGGCTATACATCTCGAAGATATTCCACCTCTAAGATCTCTTTAATTACTCCATAGTAGTCACCTTCAGCACCACCGTGAGTACTTCCTTTCACACAAACACCGTAGTTTAATGTTGCATTGTAGTTGGATGCCAGCTGATGCCCAGGCAGAAGCATTTCCATTACCATTTCAGTAATGAAATCATATTGGTAATTCGATAACTTGCAATGGGACTTGCAATGCAGCATACGAGTAACTACAGAGAGTTGAATATGGCTTTCACATCCATCCCACAAAGGAGTGCTATTTGCTGCCAATGCATCATAGAACCTTTGTGCTTCCGGGTTGGGATCCTCTTCTTGCTGATGTGGACTATGCAAATGTGTCGCATTAGGGCCAGCTAAGTCAAAAATCATCCCCCTCATGTCGTTAGTAATATTAGAAGACGCCTCATGGTTATCATGACCATCACAATGTGCTCCTCCACCATGTATTGAATCATTGGAATTTTCTCCATGAGCATGCCACCAGTGATAATCTTCTAAAAAACCTTTGGTCCATAGATGAATATGTATATCATCTCGGCCAAACAATTTTTTATTCTTACACCTCCTACATGGACACCGAACTTTTCCTTCGCTAACCAAATCAGTTTGAGAGAAAGCAAAGTCCAAAAACTTATCCACACCGGCTCTAAATTCATCATGGAGACTACCATCGTTATTTAGCCTACGGTACATCCATGTTCGATTACTAGACATTACTCCCTACAAAGCATTACATAAAATTCTTAGCATATAATTCACATTTCTTTTCTTTTTTTGCTAAAGTATAATTCAGATGCAAACAAATACTTTCAGCAGCTTCGACAAAAAAAAAAAAACAAACACTTTCAGCAGCTCATATCAAGCATCCACCAAGCAAACGTACCAGAAGATTCACAATCCGGAATATATTAAGCCTTCACTTTATTTTCATTTTGGGATAAGTAAAGTTTCAGAGGAGCATTGCAATGTCAGAAAATTAGAGCATAAAATGGGGTGATTGGTGGATGACATACCAGGAGGTTTATGGTGATCCTTTCTACTGCTGTTGCGTTTCTCTGAATGCAAGAGATCACTTAGGTAAGTCACTAACCCAAAAGAAAAAAATTGGAAGTAAATCAATGAGAATAACGAGCCCATTGCTTAAATACACATGAAAAGAGAAACATAAACATGCCCACTGGTGGCATTCAATTGCTATGGTTACATTAAGTCATTTTTAACAAACCATACAAGAAATGTACATTCTAACCTATTCACATGGCAGCTGTTAAAATTAGCCAGCTATAAAATGTAAATAAAAAAAGAAATGGCCATAAAATCTAAGAAAAAATGCGTACTTTGGCGGTAAACCAAATGCTGCACCCGTCCTTGGCTACTTGCTATCTCTTATTTCAACTGGTAAGAAATAGTTCAACCATATCTGATTGTGCTCTTACAATGACAGAAATGCGGATTAAATGCAGCCCACCAGAAAAAAAAAAAGAAAAAAGAAAAACACAGGGAGAGGAGAGATGGGAATAAAGATGTGGCTGCTTCTATCTGCTTCTAACAACTAGCTCCGACTATAGCATACAGAAAACAAAAAAAAATATAACCCACTCCAACCAAGCAAAACAATAGCAGCACTAAGAACTTGAAGCTCTGACTCACCGTGTCAAGGGGCGAACAGAGGACAGTTGCAGTAATGCCAGCGGCTGCACCAGCAATGAACCGCTCAAAATTGGTAGTTTCCTCGTTCCCGGAAATTCGAAGCAACAGCTTCCTGTATGTGTCGTAGGCGCAAAAACTGTTTAATCCAGCTGAATAGCATGAAAAAATAAACTCAACAAGAAAACAGAGCAGAGAGAGAGATAGATGGTGTTGACTTACTGATGAATAACCAGATATCAAGTAACTGGGATGTGAAAATAATGTGGATGCTGTTGCTGCATAAGTAAAGAGAAAGAAATCATCACATCTGCTCATCCTAAAAAAAAAAAAATCATCACATCCGCTGGCAACACAATAAAGTAATTGCAATTTTGTAAGAGTATGAAGGGTAGACTATAACTTAGCAGATGAATCATTCTAATGACTTAACTCAATTCACTGGTACCATAATCAACCAAAATCAAAACATCAAGGCATGACCATGACCGACCCATTAGAGCCATGACCACCAATCCAACAAACACTTACACCACAACAACAATAACAACAAGGGTGAGAACCCATATGTCAGTGAATCAATTGCATAGGTATATATGCTTAAAAAGCAAGAGCACTAAGGCAAGTAAAGGGGGGAGAAGGACGAGAGAATCGATATGTTGCTTAAAATCTTTTTGGGATTGCGAGAATGAGAAGAAAAAGAAGAGAAGCAATTACTGAGAGATTAGCAGGAAACAAAAAACAAAAGAGAATGAAAGGAAGGATTGAAAAGATGTCATCTTTATATTACCAAGTATGAATACCAGATAGGACTGAGAAGTGATTCTCGTCTCTGGGGTCGGCCGGCGGCTCAAGAAGACGATGGTGCTCCGCTCGATCGAGGGGGAGGTCGAGGGCGGTTCCGTCCCGGAGGAGCTGCTGGAGTGGATGGAGGTGGTGGAGGAGCTTGACCTGGTGGAGGGAGGAGGGGTGAAGGCGACGGAGGCGAGGCGGCGGTGGAGAGGGTTTGGAGGAGGGAAGGAGGAGGAGGAGGAGGAGAAAGGAAGTATTTGGAGGCGGTGGAGAGGGTTTGGAGGAGGGGAAGAGGAGCGACTTGACAGAGGAGGTGAGGAAGTGGAGGGATGTGGGGGAGGAGGAGGCGCGGGATTCGGTGTAGGTTTTGTGAAGTTGGGGATTTTTGTGTGAGATTGGGAGGGAGTGAAATTTTTAGAGGGAGGGAAACAAATTGTGACAGTGGGGAAATTTTTTTTGCAAACTTTACATTTTCCTTACCGTTCAACCGTATGGGAATTGGTAAGGATTATTTTCAACCATTTGCTTACCGATAGATTGGTAAGTGAACTGTTAGAACTCCTTTCTTACGGCACTTCCGTAAGAAATCCGTAACTATTAAGACAAATATGATTTAAAATGGAAAAAACCCAGTCCGTAAGCAATTGGTTACTGGTCCGTAAGCAATTTTAAGCAATTGCTTACGGCTTTCTTACCGCGGGGCTTCCGTAAGCAATTCCCGTAAGAAACGGGGCAGAAATTAGTAGTGATAGGAATATCACTGCATGATTATCACAGTAGATAATCAATAAGGGAATTTCGCCTCATGCAATATCCCTAATGGCTAAATTATATTAGCCATACAGTTTTGTACCAGAAATGATAGAACAATAAATTTAGCTTCTATCAATGACAAGACCATACTTGATACTATAATGACCAGACTACACAAAGTCCAAAGTCATTACCATAGTGAATATGCATATAAGCTTTTAGTCCGAACTTATCTTCTGAAACTTATATATTTTCTAGACTGTCATCTAATGCACATATCCAAGATTGGATTAGTGTCCATTTAACCATTCCAACAAGATAACAAATATCTAGTCTTGCATACAACATAGTATACATTGGATTTTACGACATTAGGATAAGGCACATTTGCCAAGTATTATTTGAGTTTGGTAACACTATTGTTGGCTCGGATTATTGCCCTCCACAATAAGTGTATCTATAGTTTTATAGTCATGCATACAAAAACGAAGGATCATAATCCTCAAAGTGTATGCAATTCCCCCACCATGTCCTACATTTCCAAAAATGAAGGACAACTAAGAGTATAGACACAAGGAAATTCTTATAATTTCCAGCCAACAATGTGACATGGACGTAAGGTAATGAAGTCACTTATGACTAGTTGATCTCGATGTAATGGTCATCATCTACCATTACAAAAATGAAGATGTCTTGATTACACAAAACCTTAAGAACCACTATGTAGAAGAATTATAGAGTCCACAAATTGATCTGAATAGGCAATACACTATGTATGATTGCCTTTTTACAGCAAAAAGCAATTTGTTACATGTAAATTTTTTTCTTGTTTTCCACTAAGGAAAATAATTCTTACATCCACTTGATGTAATTCGAGATAGAAAAATATCCACTGGCTCATCAGCACTTAGCATGATGTTTGGAATAACCATTTGGTCCTAAAAGCCTTACGTCATTTACCAACACTTAAAATTTGGTTTGATTGCATGAAGTACAACTCATGTTGTCTTAATCCATTCATCCTTAGTCTTGTAAGAAACTACCTTTCAGGTTCCCCTCTACAAAAGAGGTTACATTGTGAGAGCCTTTTGGTACTGTTGATCAGTACCATCGATCTAAAGTGTTGTTTTGGTTCCATACCATGACCACTTTTGATGTATTGAATTTAATGAAACAAATTCATTATTATCCAATTGCTCCCACTAAGATCAAAATTCTCTTGGACTCATCAATACTCAACTAATTTGTCTCAATTTATTATTCTTGATCACATATCTCACATAGAGATCAATTGTTTCTTATATTAACTCTTCTTGAAAAAAAACACATTTTCCAAGAACATTTTGGCGGACATCAGGTTACCGTAAACCTGACATCTTTAGAAGAATCAAATACTTCTCTCCATAACAACATTTGTTGTGGTGTTTCGAGATTAGTTAACTATTTAACTAATCATATCTCATCATATATTTATATGAACCGATCATACAAATATCATGGCCCCAGCCAACTGCTTTGATACAATTATCAAGCTAATTTTCTCATACGATTCATAAATCGCCTATATAGCCCAAGACTCATGAAAAAAACCGTAGGAGTGATGAAATACTAGGACACATGCCTTGCCCTCACATTCAGTTTGAGTACATAGGTCAGAATGGATTAATTATAAGTGATACTTTGCTTTTAGTATGATTTTAAATGGCTTCCCAATTGTCTTCTCCCTTAATGGATCCATCAAGCCCACATTGGCGAGATGGTTCATTCTTTGTTGACCCGAGTGGTCAAACGTGGAATGCCACTCTTTACACCGTTATTTATGGAAATAGATGATGTCTGGGACTATCTGGATTTATTTGAAACATATTCATTATCCAGGAAAAACAAGACAATCTAACCAAAAATCGTCTCCATAAAAGTTAGTATAGTAGAACAAATCTACTCCCACTAGATACAAGGTTTTGTCAAGTCCGATGAACATAGTATATGTCATGTAGGTTTAGAATTTTGACCATCACAAAAGACAGTTTCCTACATGAACTCACTTTGACTCAATCGAAATTTGACAATTGTATATAAATGATTCTTGAACATTTATTACACAATTTGTGGATACTGAATAAACTATCCAATTGATGATTGATTCAAGTAACAAACTGTACTAAACTGTCTGTATTTTAAGAAAGACATACCTTCTTAAAAGTGATACACAAAGTACCAAAATATATTTATTATCCACAGTTAAAGAACTTAGCTTTACCTTATTTCTATCATCTCGATAAGTAAGAACTTTTTCCCATTATCACCATTAAATTTATTTCGAGTCTACTTTGATTTTTTTTTTACCAGTTTTGTCAAAAAGACTTATACTTATCAATTAGTACTGTTACCAATATAAGTATTTTTTAGCCACAAAGGCACTTGTTTGAGTTGTCCTATTGGTCACCCATAGATGTTCCACTTCTTACTCAAAATAACAAACATTATCAGAAATAGTGGTAAAAATAAATGACAGTTGGAACATCTTTGTTCCTTACCAAATAAGTGACCATTATCACTTACTACTGGCTAAGTTTGGTTAAGGACACACCACCAAACATAATTTTAAAGGTAGTCCATAAGTTATAAAAACTTTGGATTCTAATAGCCACACACATAGTGTGGGAAGAGCTTCTTTCTCTTGCTCATAAGCTAGAAGTTTCTTCCTACCTGTTATAGGCTCACCTTTATGGTTTTTCAGAGCACAAAATATCACATTAATCCAACATATTGGTTTTTCATGCATTCAAAATTTTACAAATACCATCATAATTTCTGTAACTTATAGACTACCATTCAGAGCTGCCGCTTTCGCATCCACGCCATGAACCCTATTCCTAGTTGGGTTCGGAAATCACCACCGCCACAATTCAACAGAGGTCGGTGTGTGTGCTTGTTAAAATCCAGCTCCTCACAAACCTAGACAATCTGTTTCGACCTGGTAAAGCATGAATGGGTCACTGATTTTTATGGTGACATGCCAGACGCTGTCAGAGCTTTTTGTGACTTGTGGCCGACTCTGTTGGAAGGGACATCCACTACCATGCGGGTCATTTCTATGCTGCCACCAAGTTGTGTTCAGATTCAGATGTGTTTGTCGGCCTTGATGGCTGTAGTCCAACGCATTTGGTAGACTTTTTGCAGAGGGAGGCCTCAGAACGATGCAGCCTAGACACAATTGAAGAGGCCGACCAGAAAGAATTGGAAGACACATTTCGACAGCTCATGGAAACCACAGATCCCCAACAAAAAGGTCTGGCTCAGGGCATTGTTGCGGGATTTTCGACACAAGATGACGATTAGATCACTAGATTCTTATTATGCGGAACGCTTCCATCCATTCCCCCAAGAGGTGGCTGATGTTGGTTTTGTCAAGGGTCTTGACCCTTGTAGGGGCTTCACAGAAGCAATCTTTTATCCTCCTAAAGGATATGACAGAAACAACAAATATTCCCGTTGCCGCCTCCTTGGGCATTACCATCCAAGCCATCCATTGGTTGATGTATTTGGTGCTCCCTGGGGTACTTTATTCTTCCGGTCTTTCAGGTTGAATGGGAAGGTCTCCATCGATTTGAGCGTCGACGCAGTTTGTTACCCCCACCAAGCTGCTCGTATCAAGGGCGCACCATCCATTTTGTTCAAAGGATATTGTGAGCCTTAGTAATCCGCTTGACTATATCTCTCACCTGGAATGGAATATGAAGACAACTTTTTTTTTTATTTTCCTTTGTGATAATTGCAATTTCGGTTGTTCAACCCACAGTCCATTTCTTATATATAGTCCAACCTGTATGTCTTTCGCTAGAATTATTGGTCTAATAAGAATGAAATCTGAATCAATGTATATTTACCAAATTATCAAAGTGCCAATTAGCTACAAGCAGTGTCTATATAATACCTGAGCCACCAGGAGCCTTCGGGTGAGCAGCAGAAAAAAGAATTGTATAGCCATGGAATTAAGAAGCAGTCTAGCTAAAAGGAGAAGATTTCTGGACAGATCAAACCATTGACAGAAATAAGGACATCCAAAGGGAAACTCTAGTAGGGATAACTTACGTTTAAAGCCAACCATAACAAAAGGTTTCCAAGTAGCATTTCCTTAGCTCTTCTTAATTAATAGCAAAAGCTATATAGCAAGCTTTAGCTAAAAAGGAGAGGGACTTATCATGTGTCCAGAACCATTTATTTGGATGCGTTCAGAGCAAAAGAGAACAATTCAAGCCAAGTTTAAAACATCAATACTGCAAGCATGGATCGGGTGGAGGCCAAAGAAGTGTAAACTCCAAAATGATCGAACATCTCTGGTAGCAATTCCATTGTTGAGAACAAGCCACAACCAACATGGGCTGGTGCGCTGACACCGAAGGTCTGTAAATGAAAATTCTCCCTCCTTTTAACAGAAAATCCCTGTCAGAATCATCACCCCAGGTCCAGCTATCAGCAGCAAAGAGGTATCAGCTCCCCGCAAGCAACATTGGCTTCAAGAGAGGCAGAGTCAACCGCCTCCCATTCCCGCAGAGGTCTCCTTCCAAAGCTTTTTTCCACCGAGCAGCTGACTGGTCACCAAGAGATCCTTGCCCGAGGAGAGGGAAAATAATCCAGTATATTTATTGTTGAAGTGTCCAATCTTCATTCCATAAACTAACCTTCATCCCATCCCCTACAACTTTCAGTCTATTTCTTTTTTTTTTTGATGCAAAACTTTCAGTCTAATTAAGCGCATCCTTGACTTGTACACCTGATTGGCTGAAACAGGAGCCCGTGGATGCTCTATTCAGAGAGAAATCAGGTGTGAAAGAGATGGAATTGGATACACATTTATTTATGATGGAAAAAAAATCTGTTGTATTGTAACTCGAGTTTAAGCTTTCAGCTCTTTAACCAAAAATGGTGTTTTTTTTAGAAAAAGGAAGCAAAGAAGACCCGGACCGATATGGTTCGAAGATGCATACGCCCATTGAGGAAAGAAGGACGGAGTCCAAACTTTTTTGATTGATGGAAAGGAAGGAGTTCAAACATAAGGGGCTGCACCAAAGAATACACCTTCCAACAGTATAATCTACTCCAAATAAGCCAAGGAAGAGAGTGATATCTGCACTCATCAAACAAATGACAAAAAGGACACCGGTCCAAAGTGTTTATAATACCTAGAGTAGCAAAGGAAACTCTGATAGGGGTACCTTGTCTTAAAGCCAACCATAACCAGCACTTGACCCTTTCGAGAGCCAAGAAAAAGGTTTCTTGGTATTACTTTTCAAGCTCTTAATAGCAAATCCAAAACCATTAAATGAGTTCAAACCAACAGAGACCAATTCAAGCCATGTTTTCTGGAAAGTTCAAAAAAGCAATACTATGAGCAAGGATTGTGTGAAGGTGAAACTTCTAGCGCGGTTAATGAATCTGAAGGTAACATTTCTTCCCAATACCTCAACTCAAAAAACCATATTTCATTAGAATTTTCTCTCCGCATTCACATAAAGAAAGAAAAAAAAAAATGAAGAAGCCAATTACGAAGAAGCTAATAAAGAAGGTAATGAATGAGAATAATTCTTGATGTGTATATTATGCCGAGTTGCATGAATGAGAATAATTCTTGATGTGTATATTATGCCGTGCTGCAACTCGCCTGCATGAAGCAGGAATCGCTAGTAATCGCCGGTCAGCCATACGACGGTGAATTCGTTCTTGTCAGAGTTTATATAGAATACAATTGACTTGTCCTACAAGTACAGATTTACATGGTAATAGAAAATATGGTAAGTTGACTTGAAATCATAATGGTCTCTTACACTCCCCCTCAACTCGTGCAAAGGCAAAAGAGATGTGTGGAGTTGCCCGAAAGGAGGAGAATTCGGAGGTGGACAAAGGTTTTGTAAACACATCAGCGATTTGTTTGTCAGTGGGAAGATGCAGAACTTTTATGGCACCTGTTGATACATGATCGCGAATAAAATGAAGATCAATATCAATATGCTTAGTGCGGGCATGATGAATTGGATTCACAGCGATATAGGTAGTGCTCAGATTGTCACCATGGACTGGAGAAGTAAGAGCAGGAGAAAAGCCAATATCTCGAAGAAGTTGACGAAGCCAAATAAGTTCTGCAACTGTAGAAGCTAAGGCACGATATTCAGCCTCGGCACTTGAACGAGAAACAGTGGGTTGTTTCTTGGAAGACCAAGAAACAGGATTGGTTCCTAGAAAACAACAATAGCCACTGATAGACCGTCGAGTGTCAAGACAACAGGCCCAGTCAGCATCGGTGTAAGCAGCAAGATGAACAGTAGATTGAGGCTGAAAGAGAATCCCATAGTCAAGAGTGCCCTACAAGTAATGCAAAATGTGTTTCACAGCTAGTAGATGAGAGTCTCGTGGAGCATGCATATATTGGGAGACGAGACCCACAGCATGAGAGATATCCGGGCGTGTGAAAGACAGATATTGGACACCTCCAACAAGGCTGCGATACAATGTTGGATCAGAGAGAGGAGTCCCACCAGTAAGAGTAAGTTTGGTCTTAAGGGAAATAGGTGTTTTCACTGGTTTACATGAAGTCATTCCAGCCCGGTGAAGCAAATCAGATGTGTACTTGCATTGAGAAAGATGTAGACCGCGAGGAGTGGAGCTGGCCTCAATGGCCAAGAAATAACTTAAAGGGCCTAAATCTGTCATAGCAAATTCGAATTGTAATTGACAAATGAGGTGCTGAGCAGCATCATTAGAATTGCCTGTGATCAAAATATCATGTACATATAGCAAGAGAACGAGATGAGTAGAACCAGTACGAAACACAAACATAGAAGAGTCAGCCTTGCTGGAATGAGAACCAATACGAAATAGAAATTCAGCAAACCGCTTGTACCAAGCCCGAGGAGCTTGTTTAAGACCATAGAGAGCACAACGAAGTCGACATACATGATGGGGATATTCAGGATGTTGAAAACCAGTAGGTTGTTTCATGTAGACTTCCTCAGATATGGAACAATGCAGGAAGGCATTTTTAACATCAAGTTGATGATTATGCCAGGAGAACGAGGTAGCCAAGCTAAGAATAGTACAAATTGTAGTAGGCTTGACAACTGGACTGAATGTTTCAGTACAATCAATGCCATGTTGTTGTTTGAACCCCTGTACTACAAGGCGTGCCTTGTAGCGTGCAATAGAACCATCTGCATTATACTTGATGCGATATATCCATTTACAACCGATGACATTGTGTTGTGATGGCGGAGGAACAAGCTCCCATGTGTGATTTTGCAACAAAGAATTGTACTCATCACTCATGGCGGCCCTCCAACTTGGGAAACGTGAAGCTTCGGTATATGTTTGGGGTTCGACAGCAGGAGATATATGGGGAGGTGTGTGGGTGGGGGTTGTGAGAGAGGCAGTGAGGTTGAGTCTGTCAACTGGTTTAGTGGTTCCTAACATAGTTCTAGTAACCATGCGTGTGGGTGCTGGAGGAGGTAGTGGGGAGGGTGAGGGAGAAGATATCAATGGAGGTGAAGTAGGCGTGGGGATGGAGAGGGATTGGGGGTTCACAGATGAAGGCATAGGTACCTGTGGTGGGGATGGCAAAACATTTGGAATAATAAAGGCAGGATTGACAAAGTCACCTAAGGCAAAAGTAGGCATAGAAGCGGAAGAAGACTCAGTGGAAGACTCTTGTTTTGCTGAAAAAATGTGCTCATAAAAAGTGACATGACGAGAAAGAATGACACGACCTATGGAATAATCTAGACACTGGAAGCCCTTGTATCCATCTTGAAAGCCTAAGAAAATGCAAGGTGTAGTACTTCGCGACAATTTGTGAGGAGCTGTAGATGAGAGGTTAGGAAAACAAAGACAGCCAAACACACGAAGAGAGTTGTAAGAGGGAGTGGTGCCATGCAATAAGGTATAAGGAATAGAAAAATTTAAATGCACAACTGGAAATTGATTAATGATGTAAACTGCAAAAAATAATGCTTCAACCCAGTATTTAGGCGAAAGACCAGCATGAAAGAGTAAAGATCATGTGACATCAATTAAGTGGTGATGCTTGCGTTCAGCAAAACCATTTTGTTGTGGGGTGTGAGAACATGAAACCCGATGAATTATCCCAGATTGTAAGAAAAAAATTTTTAAATGCATTATTAATAAATTCACCACCCCATCAGATTGAAAAATCTTGATAGTGGTGTTAAATTGATTGCGTGCCAATGCAACAAGGGTAAGAAAATGCTGAAAAACTTCATGCTTGGCTTTCATAGGAAAAATCCATGAAAATTTGGAATAATCATCAAGAAACAAGACATAATAGTGATAAACAGTATGTGACGGCACAGGAGATTGCCAAACATCACTATAAATTAATCCAAATGGTTCTGTAGATTGAGATTGTGAAGGAGAAAATGAAAGTTTATGGTTTTTACCAAGTTCACAAGCATTGCAAAAGTCTAAATCATGAGTTCGATAATTACTTTGAATAAAATTGTTGCGAAATAGAAATGAAAGAACTTTATTGTCGGCGTGTGCAAGATGTTGATGCCAAAGTTCTGTAGAGGACAAAGACACTATGAAGGCAGACTGGACGGAAGACCCAACAAAGGCAGCACTAGCAGGAATAGGATAGAGCGGACCATCACTAATAGAGTGAAAAAGTGTTGCCTGGGTCGTTAGATCCTTCAAGAAAAAACTATTATTAGTGAACTCAGCAAGACAATGGTTTTCATGACATAATTGACGGATAGACAGTAGATTTTTACTATAACTAGGAACATAAACAACTTTACGTAAGTGAAAGACTCGAGTAGGAGTAACAAGTTGTGAGGTACCAACTGCTGCAATGGAAAGGAGAGTGCCATCCCCAACACTAATTTTGTCAAGACCGTGATAAGGGGTAGAAGTAAGTAGCATACCAGGATTATGTGTCATGTGGACGGAAGCACCTGTATCAGGGTACCACACGTTATCCCGAATTTGGAGAGCAGGGAGAGATTGTTGCACAGTGCTAGGGCAAGAACGAGCCACATGACCAGGAGCTCCACAATATTGGCAAAGCAAAGTAGGAGGAGAGGGTGCCGATCCCAAAATACTAGAAGAATTATATGATGTATTATAAGACCGAGAAGAGAAATCAGGACGAGGCATATAACCACCACGGGAATAGAAATTAGAACCACCACGCCTGCCTCGACCACATCGACGGCCACGATAATGGGATCGAGTAGAGTTGTTGCAATCCCCTGACGAAGTAGCTACTAAGGCAGAATCAGAGGCTGCCAAACTGGTGGAAGAGGAGGCAGTAGTAGTGACAGGAGCAGTAACCAAGGTCGTGGCAGGAGAACTAGAGAATGGCACAGAAGTGGTCCGTTGTTGCACACGAGAATCAAATCCCAACAACAAGGAGCACACATGAGTGAAAGATGGTAATGGAGTTTGTGCAAGAAGGGGATTAACAATACTATCATATTCTGCTGGAAGGCCATTAAGGACTTGAAGAACAAGCACCAGTTCAGAAGGATCAGCACCAATAGCACGGAGATAATCCCGCAAGGTTTTGGCCTCTGTAAGATAAGCATGCATCGTTTTTGTGTGCTTTGTTAGATTTTGAAACCGAAGCTTTAAGTTGATTTTGATTAGCTGAAGCATCATCAACATAAAGGCTGTGAATGGAATCCCAAATAACTTTTGCAGTAGGATTACCATCAGAGTCGTACACATGAGTTAAAACTTATGTAGAAATAGTGGAATAAAGCCATGTGAGAACAATATTATCAACTTGACACCATTGAGTATACCTTGGATTTGGTAGACAAGAGAGATCAGTAGCAGCAAAGGGTCTTCTCCAGTGATGTACCCATCAAGTTGATGTGCCTGAAGTGCACTCAGAAAGATACTTTTCCATAGAAGATAATTTGTGAGATCAAGTTGGATTTTAACAATACGATGGATATCAGAAACAGTAGGTGTGGGAGAAAAAGTAGAGGAAGAAGTAGAGGAGCCAACAGTGGTGTTGGTGGTGGTAGGTGTTGGGAGAGAGTCGGAAGACATTGAGAAAAGAAAAGAGGAAGGTTTTGCAAAAGAAAATTGGAGAAGCAAACCCTAGTGGCTCCGCTACCATAAAGAAGGTAATGAATGAGAATAATTCTTACTGTGTGTATATTATGCCGTGAGTTACAGAGTTTATATAGAATACAATTGACCTGTCCTACAAGTAAAGATTTACATGGTAATAGAAAATATGGTAAGTTGACTTGAAATCATAATGATCTCTTATAGCTAAAAAGTACAAGGTGTAAGCTCCATAACTAGGTGAAACACAGGTTAATTGGGATTCAGCAATGCTAAAGTCTCTGTGTAACTCTGCCCAAACAACCCAGTGGTTTCGCTACCAGACGCATTAACCGTTCTTCGAGTCTCAACGTCATACACACTCAGGCCCTCAGCATGAACAATGAAAAGAAACTTCGTTGTATTCAAGAATCCTATTGTTCGTCCATACCTTAGTCCAACTCTTATAGTGATCCATTTAAGCCACAACACTGGTGCACCATATTCTTTCATGATCCAAATATGCAATTCAGGGGCAGCTCCAATAGAAGGCTAGTGAGCCAATGAGGAGAGTTGTCCTCTATATATTACCAGCCGCAAGCTATGATCAGGCAGTAAAGCCGTGTCATGTGGCAACTCTATCTTCTAAAAGGATTCCTTATTGGTATCAAAACGAAACTATTTCACCTGGCTTGGGATGGGTAGAACTACAGGCAACAATCCAATGTAGACATTCATTGAGGACAAGAGAAGCTCTAGATCAGAGGAGGAGAACTTCCGTCAGCAATGCTTCTCCAAGCATTTTTACTCAGCTCGTAAAGCATGGCCAGAGGTTGAGGATCTTATATATAATTTTTAAATATATTTTTTCCCACATCGGAATTATATAAATAACCCTCAACTTCAAACCATCTTTTCATTCTATCCATTGGGATGAAACCCATGACACATTAAAATTCAATCCAAGGAAATGCTACTACACAACTAGTGTTGGCCAAAATAGTTCCTACAAGCATGCAACTATGTGGTTTAGAAAAGGGAAAGGGGCCTCACTTGTATTATAATATTGTTAAAGGGGCCAAAATAGTTCTCACTCCCACAAATATGATAGTAATAAAAGGTATAGATGGAATTTCTGAATAATCTTATTTTAGGGTGTAAGAGAGGTCCTTCCTATGAGCTGCTTACGAATGACCTGCAGATATATCAACATAAAGTAGGAAAACTTCTTTTGACACCCTTCCAATGCTTTAGGAATCCACCTTTACCAGCAACCGTAGAAGCATTGAAGGGAAACTGGCATTGAGGGAATCCATTTCGTAGCACGCAGGACAATGACATCCGGTCCCAATCCTTTGCCTCATGCCTAAAGATTAAGTTGCAGAATGCAAAGGATCGCCGAGGAAGACCCAGACCGATATGGTTCGAAGATGCATACGCCCATTGAGCTAGGACTGAGTCCAAACTTAAGGGGCGCTGCACCATTGAATACGCCTAACAACAACATAATCTACCCCAATAAAAAGCCAAGTAAAAGAGCAATGTAAAAGGAAATTATCTTTGGACTCATCAAACTAATGACAAAAGGGACACATGATATCCGAAGAGTTTATAATACCTCAATTATAGAAAGGGATATGTTGGTTTAAAGCCCACCATTACCATCATTTGATTTTAGAAAGGGACAAGAGTAGAGGTGGCAAAATGGGTTGGGTACTCAATGGGTTACCCATAAATGAGTCAGTATAATTTTATATGAGTCTAATTGAATAATTTATCCATTTAACCCATAAAATAGTGGATTTATATGGGTTGGGTAATGGATATCCATGAACTCATATATTAGTAATCTAATTCAATTATCCACGTGGGCCTAGATGGGCCCAACCCATTTGAGTCTAATTGGGCCTATTGGGCCCATCCCGACCCAACCAATATGGGCCTGATTTGCTCGGGTGGGCCTATTTGGGCCCGTCCCGACCCGCCCCATATGGGCCTAGTTGGGCCAGATGTGGGCCTATATGGGCCCAACATAGTCCAAACTATACAGACCTAGTTGGGCTCATATGGGCCAATTTAAACCAGACCGAGCACATCTCGTTCGCGCCTAGTTAGGCTCGTATTGGCTATGCCGGGTTAAGATCTAGGTCGGATTAATATTCATAAAGTTAAAAAATTTATGATACAAATTTTAAAAATATATATTAAGTCTTAATATTATATGAGTAAATAGGTACACCCACATTAAATGGGTCTAAATGGATAAATGGGTAACCCACATTAAATGAGTTTAAATGGGTTTGGGTATCCATTTAAATTTTTTAATGGGTCATAAATGGATAAATGGGTATAAATGGGTATGACCCATTATGACCCAACCCATAGGTATCCATGGACACCCATTTTGCCACCCCTAGACAAGAGACAGCCAAACAAAAAGTTCTACAAGGTGTAACCTCCATAACTAGAAACACAAAATTAATTGAGATTCAGCAATGCCAAAGTCTGCTAGTAACTCTGCCAATTATGAAGAAGCAAACTCGTACGAGGTGTAATTAAGCTCCAAAATTGAGATTCAGCAATGCCAAAGTCTCCATGTAACTGTGCTGAAACTGCACACTGGTATGGTAACCAAACACATTAACCAGTCTCGCCTTCTTCTTGATGATCAATAAATAGAGAATTTGTTGTATTCACGAATCCTAGTGCGCGAAACGGTGGTCCAATCCTTAGATTGATTGTTTTCCATTTAAACCACGACTCTTCTGGTGTACCATATTGTTTCATCATCCAAATATGCAATTCAGAGGCACCAGTAGAATGCTGGTGATCAACCAAGGAGAGTTGTCCACTACGAATTAGCATGCGCGACCTCCCAGTCTGGAAAGCAAGGTCCCAATCTGAAAAAACAGGGAGGTTTGCTAAGATTCCTTGTTGGTATCAAACGAAAATATTACATACCGCACATCATCCATTGTGAAAGTGAAACTATAGCAATCATTCCAAAGTGGACACTCATTGAGGACAAGAGATGCTCGACGAAAGATAACCTACGAAGAAAGACTGCCACCAGCAATGCTTCTCCAAGCGTTTCTACTCAGCTCATAAAGCATTCCCGGAGGCTGAGGATCTTGGATCCATAACTGCAATCCTGAGCAACTTATAGTCGCTTGTTTTGGCGTCAAACCAAAACCCTAGGCTGATCCTACAATTATATCCAGTCATATATAGGAGGAGGGGAGAGCATGAAATGCTTCCTCAGGAATGGATTCCACAGTACAAGCTTGGTATCAACGTTGGCTGTTGTTCTTAGACATACCAGACCATTGCAAGACCCAACAACGTTGACTACCCTTGCTATTCCTTCCACAGGATAATCAAACGTTTCGGTTATGGGCTCACCTTCCTCGTTGTTTACTTCGATGATTGATGGGCTTGTCCTTAACGGTCCACCATGTTTCGAACAGAAACCTTGCCGTGCGTTTATTATTATCGTTGGAGAAAACAGTAGAAATCTGCCTGGGAACAAATCTGCCGCTACCGATCACAAAGTGCCATCCACGCGACAGGCTCTGAAACATACCAGAGATGTGGGTGGTAAGAGTATAAGAATTTCTTCAATGATTTCTGTTGGCAGATGGGTACTTAGGCATGGCATCTGCCGTCTTCTATTTTGTGCCGCCGCCGCTGTCATCACTCCATCCTGTATATCTTTCGCTAGAAAACAATATTAGGTCTAATTAAAAAAAAAAATAGGTCTCATATAAATATATGGAAACAAATATAGGAACAGCTCTGCTCCTTGCTTGTACGTACGCAAATGTTATATAGCTTTTTGAGGGAAGTAAGTGCATTTTTAGTTCTAAATGTTTCTACAACATCCGGATCAGTCCCATACCATTTGAAATCACCAATTGAATCCCAAACGTTATGTCTGTTAGTTACATTCAATTTTGTGATGTTGGCTAATTCGTTCTCTTTGTCGTTTAGCTTTTGGTGTTAGAATCTGAAAGTTTCTGTGCTCTACTGTATGACGAATCATCGATTTTGATGGTAAGAAAAGGATGCTGACTTACCAGCTAAAAATGATTTGGTGTTATTAGCATTCTGTATTAACACTGTTTTCATCCGTATTCACACTCCCTTCTAACTTTAGTTATTATTGAGTAAAATAGCCTTCATTTAGAACACTTTCGGATAACACTTGAGGTTCTGTTGATCTCCTAGAATAAAATTGTCTCCTATAAAATGACTAATAGAATTCTGATAAAAGCAAAAGAAAGACGAAAATAGCTCATCAACAAAAACCAAACAAGAAATGTAGTAGTGAAAACACAGGGGCAACACAGCAGCAAGTAGTGAAAACATAATATCCACCGGTAAATGCAAGCTTAACCGCTAGCCCCTTCTGCAATCCGTAATATCGCGCAGTAGCATCACTTTGCAGCATTTGAGGGAGCTGAAAGAGAAATGAAGCAAAAAAAATACAAATGTCTGTTTAGCTTGTAGATCATAAAGCGAACTTGAAAGAATGGTGCAGAGTGCTATAATTACTTTGTATGCTTTCCCAGCAACATCAGACGTGTTGAAGGGGAACTGGGAATTGAGCAAATCCAATTCGTAGCATGAATGGCACTGACATCGATCTATGGGTCCCACTCCACTGTTGGAAGTGTAAACAAGCTGCTGGAAAATTGTAGCAGAAGCAAGGGCGCCACCATTTCTTATAGTTTCTAGAAACATTTAAATATGCAAGTGGTGTATTTTAAATCATTGTATTGTTTAGTTTATTAAGTTATCCTGATAATTCTTGGGTGGCTTCATATTTAGCAAACCAAGGGGACGATGAAGTGGTTTGAGGGTCTGCTGCAGCAAGTTGTAAGTAAGTTGCCACCTGCTTAGCCTACTTAGCCTATAAATATGTAGTTTGTATTTTGGAAGAAGCAAGTGAAATCAAAGAAAAAAAATGTTTGTGTTTCACTTCATGATTAGTCTGAAATGTTCAGAGTGGTTAAAAACAAAAAAAATTGAGAGATTTGTGTGAAAATTAATAAACAGTAACGAACAGACTCACTATGTTGGTTCTGTAGATTTCTGGGTTTGTTTTGGAATTGATTCAAGATTTGTTTCTGGGTTACACCAAAGGAGAAAAAAGCCAACATTCGTTGCCTCATGCCTGAAGATTCTGTTACAACCTTCAAGCCAAATAGACCACAGAGTGGCGAGGCAAAGGATCATACCCTCAAGAAGACCCGGACAACGATGTGGTTTGAAGATGCATACGCCCACTGAGCAAGGAGTCCAAAATTTAATGATTGATGGAAAGGAAGGAGTTCAAATTTAATGGGCTGCACCATGGAATACCCTTAACAACAATTTATTCTACTCCAAATTATGCAGAGGAAAATAGTGGTCTCTGCACTCATCAAACAATTGACAAAAAAAGACACAGGTCTGAAAGTGTTTATAATACCTCGAGTACCAACGGAAATACTAGCAGGGGTACCTTGGTTTAAAGCCAACCAAATCCAGAGCACTTGTTAATTTGACATTGAAAGGGGCAAGCGAGAGCACAGCGAAAGGTTTCTCAGTATTACTTATAAAGCTCTTAATAGCGAAGCCCAAACCATTTGTTTGAATGAGTTCAAAACAAAGGAACGAATACAAAGTTCTCTGAAAAAATTTGAAAGCTCAATACTGTGAGCATGAATTGGCTTTTCTTTCCAAAAACAATTACTCAAAAACCCATATTTACTTCGAATCTTTCCTGCTAAAGCATTTCTAAGACAAAGTAAAGACAGAAAAGGGAATGAAAAAATTGAAGATGCCAATTATATGAAGAAGCAAAATTGTACAAGGCGCAAGCTCGTATAACTAGGTGAAGGGAAACACAGGTTAACTGAGAGTCAGCAACGCTAAAGTCCCTATGTATCTCTGCCCAAACCCCATAGTGGTTTGGCAACCAAACACATCAAGTTATTAACCATTGTTCCAGACTCAACATCATACGCACCCAGGTCCTCAACATGAACAACGAATAGAAACTAGTTGCAACGACATATATTGGTGTCTAAGGCGCGTAATCTCTATAAGAGCACAGGAATATAATTAGAACAAAAATTTTTTGAAACCCAACAGTGTATAATTATAAATGCAAAAGTTGAAACCCAACAGTGTACGCCTTTACAAAAAGGAAAAACAAAGAAAGAAATCAGGGGTTACTATGTGAACGGCAACACAGAATTAATTGAGATTCAGCAATGCTAAAGTCTCCATGTAGCTACTCCCCATGAAGTTTTGGCAACCAGACACACTAACCATTGTTCGAGACTCAACATCATACAAACCCAGACCGTCTTCATGGTCAATGACTAGAAAGTTTGTCGTATTGAAGAATCCTAGAGCTCCATACACTCGTGGAACCGTTAGATTGATGCTCAACCATTTAAACCACGATGCTGGTGCACCATATTCTTTCATGATCCAAATATGCAATTCAGAGGCATCAGTAGAATGTTGGTCAACCAAGGAGAGTTGTCCTTTATACATTACCAGCTGCAACCGTTCAAACCGGATAGCATGACTATGCGGGAACTCTTTCTTCGTAAAACATTCGTTGTTGGTATCAAACGAAACTATTCCAAACCGCCAAGCAGGGATCAAACTATAGTAAATACAACCAATCCAATGTAGACAACCACTGAGGAAAAGAGATGCTTCAGTTGAGCCAATCAGAAGACGAGGAGTTCCATCAGCAATGCATGCTTCTCCAAGCGTTTCGACTCAGCTCGTAAAGCTTCACCACCGGAGGTAGAGGATCTCGCTTCTTGTTGGGAAAACTCGGGTAATTTCCCCTCTACAACAAACTAGTGAATTGAACTGATTCGATAATTCCCAGGAAAGATGGCCTAGCCTATCTCCTTAGACAGAATTATCATTCCAAGATAAATCCCCAGGAAAGACTGGAGGAACAATGGTTCACTTAAAACACAGTCTCCTAGACAGGACTTACTTGCACAGTGTTATAATTCACAACCTATACCCGACAAAGGCAGCTTAGCCGGCCAACAAAATTAAACAAGGCGGCTTTGCCAGCCAAGAAAGAGATAAAGGCGGCTTAGCCGGCCAACAAAAGAGACAAAATTTGTTGGATTAGCCAGCCAAATATTGAATACTAAATAAATGCGGAAATTAAAGGCGGAATATTAAAAAGAGAACTCAAAACTTGATAACGGAGTTCGGCCAAAATTTTTCTTTATAGAATAGGCTTGCTCAATTTTTACTAAGAGAAGAGAAGTATTTAGTACAATTGTATGGAAACAATTATACTCTATTTTTGGGATGACTTACTAAGGCAAGGGGGAGTTCTATTTATAGCAAAACAAAACCCCCTCCCCCCCAAGCTCAAACTCCACGATGTGGGATTCAAAAAATTGCAACACTATTCCAACAAATCTCCACCTTGTTGCTATTCAAATCCCACCAAGTACTAATCTTCTCAACCAAACAAAGAACAACCTTCATAGTGCTTCCAACTTGTGCCAACTGGCACCATCTCAAAAGTGCAGGATATTGACCAAGTCTAAACAATGTTCAAACTTGGTCCTAGTCACCACCTTGGTCAACATATCTGCAGGATTCTCCGAAGTCAAAACTTTTTGGAGAAGTATCTCTTCTTCTTCGAGAATCTCCCTCACAAAATGATAACGAACATCGATATGCTTCGTCCGTGCATGAAAGACTTGATTCTTTGCCAAATGAATAGCACTCTGACTGTCAGAATATACTACAAGTTGTTTCTGACCAACTCCCAAGTCTTTTAGCAACCCATGAAGCCAAATTGCCTCCTTCACAGCTTCTGTAATAGTCATATACTCTGCCTCCGTTGTAGACAAAGCCACCGTTGACTGTAAAGTCGACTTCCAACTAACAGGGGCCTTTGTTAATGTGAACAAATAGCCCGTTGTTGATCGCCGCTTATCCAAATCTTCTGCATAGTCTGAATCACAATATCCGACCACTCCTTGACCAAGTGATTCATCCCGCTCAAACATTAAGCCAACATCTACGGTATCTTTGATATACCGAAGAATCCATTTCACAACTTGCCAATGACCTTTGCCGGGATCATGCATGTATCTGCTCACAACACTAATAGCTTGTGAAATATCTGGTCTCGTACACATCATTGCATACATCAAACTTCCAACTGCATTAGCACATGGGATCTTCGTCATGTACTCTCGTTCTTCTCCTGTCTGTGGAGATAACTGGCAGCTAAGTTTCAAATGAGGGGCAAGTGGAGTACCTACAGGTTTTGATTCCTCATTCATACCAAAATGTTGTAGTACTTTCTTCAAATACTGTTTCTGTGTTAGCCAAAGCTTGCCTCTCTCTCTATCTCTGCTTATCTCCATGCTGAGAATCTTTTTGGCTTCTCCCAAATCCTTCATCTCAAACTCTTTACTCAACTGAGCCTTCAGCTTGTCAATTTCAACTTGGCTCTTTGCAGCTATCAGCATGTCATCAACATATAAGAGTAGGTAGATGTAGGACCCATCTTGAAGTCTGCTCAAATACACACAATGGTCGTATTTACTCCTTGTGTACTTCTTACCCAACATAAACTTATCAAATCGTTTGTACCACTGCCTTGGAGATTGCTTCAATCCGTACAACGACTTGTCTAGTTTGCACACCCAATTCTCTTTACCTGCAGCTTTGTATCCAACTGGCTGAGTCATATAGATTTCCTCTTTCAAGTCACCGTGTAAGAACGCGGTCTTCACATCAAGTTGAGCTAGCTCCAAATTCAACTGTGCTACCAAGGCCAACAGAATTCTAATGGAGGAATGCTTCACAACTGGAGAAAATACTTCATTATAGTCAATTCCTTCCTTCTGAGTGTAGCCTTTAGCCACCAATCTTGCCTTGTAGCGAATATCATTCTTGTCAGGAAATCCTTCTTTCTTTGCAAATACCCATTTGCATCCAATTGCCTTCTTTCCCTTCGATAGTTGTGTCAACTTCCATGTCTTGTTCTTCTGAAGAGATTTCATCTCCTCCTCCATAGCATCTTTCCATCTACTACTTTCAGAACTTCTAATGGCTTCTGAAAAAGTGGAAGGAACATCATCAATGACTGGAAGTGCATAGGCCACCATTTCAATAAGACGTTCTGGTTTTTGACTTTCTCGTCTTGTTCTTCGAACGGCAATTGACTCCGTCTGCTGTGAAGGTTCTTGGGTTGGAACCTCTTCTTCAATAGACTCTTCTTCTATCAATTGAGAGTCACTATTTGTGTTTCTAGCTGGGATCACCATGGTCTGCTCAAGCTCCACCTGCTTTGGAACACACTCCACCTGCTGTGAAGTACCACCAGCTTCTTGATTCACCTTAGTCAACATGGCAGATTCATCAAAGGTAACATCTCTGCTGATAACTGTCTTCTTTGCTTCTAGACACCAAAGACGGTATCCCTTTACTCCAACATTTAGACCCATAAACAAAGCCTTCTTTGCCCGTGGATCCAATTTTGATTCATTCACATGATAGTATGCGATAGAACCAAACACATGCAAAAAATCATAATCCGTAGCAGGTTTCCCAGACCAAACTTCCAAAAGAGTCTTGCCATCTAAAGCAGATGATGGCAACCGATTAACAAGATGTTGAGCATATGTCACAGCCTCAGCCAAAAACTTTCTGCCTAGCCCAGCATTAGACAGCATACAACGAACTTTCTCCACCAATGTCTTGTTCATATGCTCTGACACCCCATTTTGCTGTGGTGTTTTCCTAACTGTGAAGTGCCGAACAATGCCACAATCTTGGCATACCTTTAGGAAAGGATCACTCGTATATTCTCCACCATTGTCTGTTCGGAGAACTTTGATCTTCCTCCCCGTCTGGTTTTCAACCTGAGCTTTCCACTTAAGGAAAATTCCAAGCACCTCATCCTTCTTTTTCATCGTAAACACCCACACTCTTCTGGAAAAATCATCAACAAAGGTGACAAAATAGTGCCTACCTCCAAGAGATGGAGTCTTGGAAGGTCCCCACACATCTGAATGCACATAGTCCAAAATCCCCTTGGTATTATGGATAGCAGTGCCAAACTTCACTCTTCGTTGCTTTCCCAAAACACAATGCTCACAAAACTCCAATTTGCAAGTCTTTGTGCCTTTCAACAATCCCTGCTTTGCAAGAATCTGCAAGGATTTTTCACCAGCATGTCCCAAACGCATATGCC